>JAOTOM010002144.1:0-92020 GCA_034440615.1 Ashinkailepas kermadecensis
TTTGAGGCCCCAGCGTCATTATCGGGGCCCCTGCGCTACGTTTAGGGGCCCCCAAAGTCATTTTTCTGAGCCCCGGTGCGATTTTTGGTGGACCGAGTGAAATTTTTAGGGAGCATAGCGCATTTTTTTCTTAAGCTCGGCAGATTCTTGGGGTCCCCACAACCTATCAGGAGGGGGAGGGGGGGTGAGGCAACTGCCCACAATTCCCCCTCCCCATTCGGTATGTCACTGTGCCATGCAATGATGCAACATAAGAATCCAGGAATAGTTAATCAGTTTCATCACTCACATGTGATTTCAACTCCCCAGTTATCCAGACAGTTTGAGGAAAGTCAAACATCTGCTACATGGATCAGCAAGGATGGATTGTAAGGCAACATGGATACCATGGAATTCCGGTCACAGTAGTTATGCTGCAATACATACCTTCTTCAATAGACTGCTTTGGAGATGGATGAGTTCCTGAAGTTTGGTCAGGGTTGGAGTTGGAGGTGGATGGAGCAACACTGTGAAGGACATAACATATGGTTCAAGAGACTTGTTTCCATTAACAATACAAGGGATGAAGTAACATTTTCATTGACTTCTATGGTTTTCATTTGCTTCATTGACTTCTATGGTGTCCTGAGTAAGTAGGACAATCGAGATGGGTTTCTGTTATATGCATTGTAGAAGCAATGTTATAATGTAGCTTTTATACCCCAGTGAGAATGGTATGGATTCACTCATAAGTGAATTTGCAAACATACTGATATATCAGTTAACAACAATGCAGGGAGCTATGTGATCAACATGGTCTGTGCCCTAAAGCCCAAATAACTAAGTAACAATGCAGGTAATCTGCTGCATAACAGTTTGACCATAAATTAGCCATGATATATGGCATCATACTTCCCATGCTATTTAGAATAGTGAGCTATATTTTGTGTACAAATATCAGGACATTAGAAATGTTAATTAACGTTACAAACATCAGTTCCTAACAAGTGTCAGCAATACATTTCCTTCATGTGCTTTAAACATGATTCAAGAAAGCACTGTCATCGATTTTAAGCTTGCAAAAAGAGTGGGCCGCCTGGCATTTCGAGTGCTATTTGAGTGAATTTGCTGTCTTGTTAGTGAGCTGACCACTTATTGAGATATAAGTACTTTAACTTTGCCTGCTTCCATCATGAAAATTTGTCATTTTCCAATACATCAGAAATCATCAGAAGAACCTCTTGTCCACAAACCGGTGTATGCATTTCTATGAATTTCTCATATTTATTAACACAAATGATGTAGATCTGATCTGCAAATTTATAACTCAGAAAATGTTATCAGCACAGGATTCCATTCCTGAAAATATAGTACTTTCAACATGTTATTGTTCTTTGTGAAGCAATAAGTGCAATGCTCTCATGCAGCATGCAGATGGAGATTCATCACGTGCACCAGGTAGCACAAAAAGATATATTATTGCAGTCTAAGGTAACCACAAGACAGGTTTTACACCCATTTTACCTCCACGAATCATTCAAAGGAGCTAGGTTTTGCCTAGTTGCGTTAGGCTAGGCTTTTGTTGTAAGTTAGTAAATAAAAAAAAGTCGTCAAAAACGGTTCAAGGTAGATTAGGTTATGTTTAAGTTGTGTTAGGTTGTTGTGATTAGGTTATGTTTAAGTTAAGTTGACTTTTTGAGTTGAAAATGCTTGAGAACAAATTTTTTTTTGGGGGGAGGGGAAATTGGGTATAAAAATAATCATTTCTTGCATGGAAGTCTAGGCTAGGTTAGGTTAGGTTATGTTACATGTTTTTTTATCTGAACATTATTTTTCCTTCTATATTACTCAAATCCAAGCCCCCTTACCCATGTTATTTTTCCTCAGAATTGAAATGTGTGCATCTTTTTTCTTTAAAAGCAGCTTATGTTAGATTAAGTTAAGTTGGGTTACATTTTTAATTGTAAAAAAATATATATTGCTTGAAATTTTTACGACTTGATGTTTTGGTTTTGTTTTTCTCCAAGGGGAGGTTAAGCTAGGTTAGGTTAGATTATGTGGCACTTTTTTATTTAAAAAAAATACTTTACCCTATGTCACCCAATTCAAAGCTTTTTGTTGGTGTTATTTTGCTCACAGCCTGAAATGTAAGCATTTGTATAGAAAATGAGTGGTCCCATCATCTGAGTCACATTCATAAACATTGCATTGAAATGATACATCCCACGAATTCATAAAACACCTTAAAACACAAATTTACCAAAATGAGCACTAACATCATGTTCATCACATTCCTAAACATTGCATGGAAAAAAAATTAATCAGAAATTACCTTAAAGGAAACTAACCACCTTGCCGAAATTCTGCAATCATACTAATTAGGGGTATTGGCACCTGAAAATGATGAATATGACATTGGTTTTGCGAAATATTATGTCCATACTTAAAAAAAACGGGATTTTGTAAAGTTTATTTATTTTTTATCATAGGCCTCTAAAGGTTCGCCAAGAGAGGAATATAACTATATGGCAGCAATATAGACTCGCAAAGTTTTCGTGGCGAAAATGGCGAAACATAGTTTAGGCATGTATTTGTGTACATTTGTGATAAATATATTAGTATTGTGATACAAACAAAGCAAATAACTTTTATATACCCTTCCGTTTGAAATATATTACCATTGAGGAATGAAATTAGTACCAGGTAAACTAGATACTATACTTATATTATGTTAAGGGCAGCAGAGGTTCTTGTTAAGGAAGGCCGCTCGCTAGCTTGTAATTTCCATTGAAATGCTGTTTGCTTCCATATGCTTCCATATGAAGGAATTTCAGAACGCCAAAGGAATTTTCACAACGCCCAACGAGTCTGTCCATGTCCCAAAACCGATGATAAAAGGCCTTATAACTACGGCTGGAAGATGGTTTGGACCGAACGGAGTATGAGGTAAGTGATTTCTCGACGTGGTCTTGAAAACTGCTATCTCAGTTAAAATCCCATTATAAAGGTGGTTAGTTTCCTTTAAGCTGTAAATTTACCAAAAGGTGTGCCGACCCCTGGACGGAAATACAACCCTAGGTGCTCCAATCCTGGGCAGAAAGGGCACTAAGAGCATTGGACTGAAAATATTAATAAAAGTAAACTAAAAACAGCTCTTCTTGAAGACAAACGTGGTAGTTATCTGATATTAACATGGAAAACCTGAGCACAAATCAGAAAAAAGCATGGACTGGAATTTTTCAAGCTTACCTGCCAACTTCTTCAACTACTGTTCCTTTGGGAATTAAATATCAGCAAGCTATTTATTCACTATTTAAAATCACACCAATCCGCAGATACATCAGAATGTGCGAAGTACAAAAAGAATCAGTACCACGTCACATGAGATTGGCCTCCGGATTAAACACTGCGCGCAATTGCACCACAAATGTCTTACCTCTGTCACATTTCTCACTGTAACCTCAAATTTAGACTTTAGGCGCTGGAATTTCTGTAACTGGAATTTTTTCTTTGGAGGTTACGATTTTGGATCTTCTGAGGAACGCTCATCACGATTTGTGACATTTAATACGCGCTAGTGTCTATCGATACAAATCGACACCCCTGCTTTGGAGAAAAAATAGAAACCAAAATTAAGCAATATATATTCTGAAAATTTTCTAAATTGAACAAACGAACCCAGCTTACAATTTTCCCAAGGTAAACAACTAAACTAGCCTAACCTAGCAAAATCGGTATTATTGTGCTTTAAGGTGGTAACAAGACAAGTTTGTACACACATTTGCCTCCATATAGCAAGCAAATAGGTTAGGTTTGGTTAAGTTAGGTTAGTTTAGGTTTTTCAAGTTGGAAAACTTTTTAAAAAATTCCAAAAAAGTTTCCCCCAAAAATGGCAAATTATTTGGTAACCTTGCGGTCTGAGGTGTTCTTTTTTTCCTTTAAAACAAAACAAAAAATATGCAGAATACCATGTTTATGAAGGTGACTAGATGATTGGACCCACTTATTTTCTGTGCTTACTTTTTAGGTTGTGAGTAAAATAATGCCAAAAAGGCTTTGAGTTCGGTAACATAGCATAAACATAAATGCTTTTTTTAATGCAACAAAACCTAACCTAGCCTACCCTAACCTATCTTTTGAGAACAAAAAATTAAACTAAATTAAAATGTCACTTAAGTTATTTTCTGAAAATTCTCACCCTTAAAAAAGAAACCTAACCGAACCTAACCTATCTTGAGCTGATTTTGAATACAAAATTAAATTTTTTGTGAACATGGTTGTACATTTTTTCGGAAACTTTTGGGTATTATTGTGCTTTAACACGCGCACTGGAGGGGGGGGGGCGAAATCCGCCCACCCCTCCGGTTTTCATACATAACTGCAGATTGTACCGGTCGATATAAGCGATTTTCTGCGTACCTGCTTAGAAATGACCGGCACGTCGTTGAAAGGAAGAAAAATGGAAATCGGCCGAAAAATGTTTAAGTTAGGGGCCGTTAAATAAATAAAAAATTATAGCGCCAGACCACAAAAATCGGCGCTGATGCGCTTTCCGTATATTCGCAAAAGGGAAGTGTTCTTGGCAACACTAGCGACTTGTTTGATGTATATTGATATGGTATATAGTTTCAGGGTCATGTTAGGTCACCGAGGTCAAGTCAGGTTAAGTTTATGACATGTTAATGGAACAAAACTTGATCAACTGGAATGTTGTCATAAATACACTACTGTTTGTCATTGCGTTTCCATACTTTATTCATGTACTTCACTCCTTTCTTCACGAAGCCGATTGCTCCGAGCTGCCCGACGGAGCAGTCGGGCGGGCGGCCCGGTTCCGGCAACTGGAACAGGTAACTGACCTGATAAAGTGGTGTTATATAGGTGACCTGAGGTTAAATGTTGGGTCTAGCATCTGTATTGCATCATTAGTAATGTCCAAAACATAATTGATGCCCATTTTGGAGCATTTAAACACAATCACAGCGATTCATAATGATGACAAGTCAAATCACGCAATACCAGAACATTTTGCAAATTTGACTTCATTTGACCTTGAAGATATTGACCTAAGGTCATGACATTTGCACACAATAGAGTTCACTACCGTACCCATGAATCCTGCGAATTTCGTTCCTCTAGCTTCACTAGGAGCCGAGATCTTAGGGGGGGCGGAATACGCCCCCCCCCCCCCTCCAGTGCGCGTAATTTTCAGAGGCCCTCCAGGGCGCGTGTTAAGGTGGGAACAAGAAAAGTTGTATGGGCGCTGTATGACCAACGCAGTCAATGCGGCCGTAAACCCAAATAACCAACCAACCAACTCAGAAAGATGTAAGCTGTACTTCCACAGTGGAGGGAATTCCAGCTATTTTGTTTGTTTTTGCACACGATTTTACATTTTTTCAGCAAAAGGTGGAGAGTCAGTCCACTATCTAACCCAAATCTGTTTTTTCATTACAAAATGTGCTGGTTAACATCAACTACATTTTCTATGTACCTAGCATGGTGTTTTCCTTCTTTTTTCCTTCATCTTTTTTATCAGCATAAAAATAGCATATGTTATTGGGGAGGCCCAAATCAACATGGGGGGGGGGGCCAAGATCAACATTGGTGGGGCCCTGGCCCCCACAAAAGGATACAAATCGACGCCCCTGCCATCTAGACATTAGGGGGATGTCCCCATCCTAAAATGGGGATTTTAGGATGGGGACTAAAAAAGATTTTAGGCGCCTTCAGCGCCTAAAATATCACACAAACTATAACGTAAAATTCCCTTTCCGTAAACGTCCACATGCCTGCACCTTGATCGCAAACACCCGCTTTTATAGTCAGACATGTAACGTACTCGCTTCAAAGGTGGCGCAAATGACCTCTGTGTTCCGGTACGCCTAAAAAAAATCACTCCCCCACCGATGTGCAGTGAAATTGAAACTTGCCTGATGCTTCCAATTTATGCAATATACGAATAAAAACCTGTGACGTCATCATGGTTTGAATGCGAACTTTGGTGTACCGTTTAAAATAATGGTACTTTTGCGGCGTTTAATAATGGTCTTTTTGCGGCGTACGAGACTTTGGTCTTGTCAATGCTATTTCTTGTATAGCATTGGTCTTGTATGACTGTAAGGTTTGCTTAAAAGTCATGTGAGCCACAGCTTTCTTTTTGTATTCTTTTAGGAATACCAATTATAATGCAGTGGCCATGCAGCTTCTTGCTGACTTTTCTCTGTCATGGTATCATAAGCTGGCAGATTTGCCCACACATGGCTCTTGTTTTTCCGCATATCAATATTTAATGCATGCATTGTCATTGGGCATGTAGGTAGGTACCTAGGTAAATATCAAGCTGATGGTGTGATAGGTGGGCTGCTGAAGATAATTATAGTTTGCATATCCACAATCTCAATGATGATTGTCATTGTGTTCACTGGATAATGCAAGTTTGACAATGACTGGAAATTAAGAATGGATTTTTTCTTGTTTAAGCTCATATGCATGTGGTTTTGCCATTGGTGGCGTGTACAAACATCAGTATGACAATCCAATTGTTGTTTTGTGGCTTAACATTTTTTAAAAAGACAATCTGGTTTAAAATGCATCATCATCGAATCTTAACATGGTATGCTGTAAGTTTTCCTTCCACAGTGGAGGGAAATCTAGCTATTTTGTTTTTTTTGCACATAATTTTGAATTGTGTAGCAAAAGTTGGATACTCAGTCCACTATCTAATCCAAATCTGTTCTTTTTCAGTACAAAATGTGCTGGTTAACATCAACTAAGTTTTCCATGTACCTAACACAGTGTTTTTCTTCTTTTTTTCCTTTAGCTTTTTATCAGCATAAAATAGCATGGGATTTGGGGGCCCAAATCAACATTGGGGGGTCAAGATCAGCATTGGGGGGGGGGGGGGGCATGGCCCCCGCAAAAGGATACAAATCGACGCCCCTGCCCAGAAGTACCGCCGTTCTCCTGGCGCCGACTAAAATCCTACTCGAGCCCGATCGACGAAGTCGGGCAAGTTGAGATGAGGAAAAGTCAGCATCGAGTAGAGAAGCGCCTCGGGGCCGAGGGAGCCCGGCGGGTCCAGACACGAGATTATATGCTGTACGTTAAGAAGGCAGGCCAAACCGTAAAACAGGGGGAGACGATGCTCAACCGAGAGGAAAGAGAGATTGCCTGGTTCATCCCATAGGCGAAAAGGACGTGTGCTCCCCGCAGTCTCTGAGGACACATACATAGTCAGAAATAAATAAAAATTTGGGACTTTGTAAAACAAGGCATATCATGTACATTGTGTGATCATCTGGACAAACATTTGAAAGGCAATTTGTCCAATTTATGATACAGCACCAATTGCTTCCTTTTGGTCGCGGAATTTACACCGCTGTCAGCTGATTTCTCCACCAAGCTCCACCGGTCGTTCCCGTGGGCCAGTCTCAACTAGCCTCCACTAGCCTCCACTGAGTTCCTTCTGGTGGAGCCACGGGAACATACCCAAGGGCTGCCCGACACACCATCCGCCCAAACACCACACATCTGGCATGGAGCCAGATGTGTGGTGCCCTTCTCGGACAGCCGAGAAGGGCTGTCCGATGCGGAGAAAGGTCACCAAGCACGGAGTAACGCTGCCCAAAACAGAGGTGGATGGTCCGGCATGGAGCCAGATGGTCCAGCATTTAGCCAGATGGTCCGGCATGAAGCCAGATGGTCCGGCACAGTCTGGCCCTTACTGACAGTCTGGGTGTCGTCCAAAAATCTGCCCCGCTGCCCAACAGCATCGGCGTTTTCCAAGGATCATCTCTGGGACCTCTCCTCTACTGTGTGTCTTCGCCAACGACCTCAGCCTGTTCGCCGAAGGCGTAGTGGTTATTCAATACGCCGACGACACCCAAATTTTGGTCAGTGGTAAGAAATCTGAAATTCAAAATGTCGTCACTCATATGGAAACAGTTCTGGCCTCCCTCGACATCTGGTTTCGAGCAAATGGACTGAAAATTAACGTAACTAAGCCACAGCTGATGATGTTGGGCAGCCCACAAAATCTGCGTGCCATACCGGATATCGCAGTGAAATTTGGACCATCTGGCTCAATGCTGGACCATCTGGCTCCATGCCGGACCATCCACCTCTGTTTTGGGCAGCGTTATTCCGTGCTTGGTGACCTTTCTCCGCATCGGACAGCCCTTCTCGGCTGTCCGAGAAGGGCACCACACATCTGGCTCCATGCCAGATGTGTGGTGTTTGGGCGGATGGTGTGTCGGGCAGCCCTTGGGTATGTTCCCGTGGCTCCACCAGAAGGAACTCAGTGGAGGCTAGTGGAGGCTAGTTGAGACTGGCCCACGGGAACGACCGGTGGAGCTTGGTGGAGAAATCAGCTGACAGCGGTGTAAATTCCGCGACCAAAAGGAAGCAATTGGTGCTGTATCATAAATTGGACAAATTGCCTTTGAAATGTTTGTCCAGATGATCACACAATGTACATGGTATGCCTTGTTTTACAAAGTCCCAAATTTTTATTTATTTCTGACTATGTATGTGTCCTCAGAGACTGCGGGGAGCACACGTCCTTTTCGCCTATGGGATGAACCAGGCAATCTCTCTTTCCTCTCGGTTGAGCATCGTCCCCCCCTGTTTTACGGTTTGGCCTGCCTTCTTAACGCACAGCATATAATCTCGTGTCTGGACCCGCCGGGCTCCCTCGGCCCCGAGGCGCTTCTCTATCCGATGCTGACTTTTCCTCATCTCAACTTGCCCGATTTCGTCGATCGGGCTCGAGTAGGATTTTAGTCGGCGCCAGGAGAACGGCGGTACTTCTGGGCAGGGGCGTCGATTTGTATCCTTTTGCGGGGGCCATGGCCCCCTCAATGCTGATCTTGACCCCCCCCAATGTTGATTTGGGCCCCCCAATAACCCATGCTATTTGTATGCTGATAAAAAGCTAAAGGAAAAAAAGAAGAAAAACACTGTGTTAGGTACATGGAATACTTAGTTGATGTTAACCAGCACATTTTGTACTGAAAAAGAACAGATTTGGATTAGATAGTGGACTGAGTATCCAACTTTTGCTACACAATTCAAAATTATGTGCAAAAAAAACATAATAGCTAGATTTCCCTCCACTGTGGAAGGAAAACTTACAGCATACCATGTTAAGATTCGATGATGATGCATTTTAAACCAGATTGTCTTTTTAAAAAATGTTAAGCCACAAAACAACAATTGGATTGTCATACTGATGTTTGTACACGCCACCAATGGCAAAACCACATGCATATGAGCTTAAACAAGAAAAAATCCATTCTTAATTTCCAGTCATTGTCAAACTTGCATTGTCCAGTGAACACAATGACAATCATCATTGAGATTGTGGATATGCAAACTATAATTATCTTCAGCGGCCCACCTATCACACCATCAGCTTGATATTTACCTAGGTACCTACCTACATGCCCAATGACAATGCATGCATTAAATATTGATATGGGGAAAAACAAGAGCCATGTGTGGGCAAATCTGCCAGCTTATGATACCATGACAGAGAAAAGTCAGCAAGAAGCTGCATGGCCACTGCATTATAATTGGTATTCCTAAAAGAATACAAAAAAGAAAGCTGTGGCTCACATGACTTTTAAGCAAACCTTACAGTCATACAAGACCAATGCTATACAAGAAATAGCCTTGACAAGACCAAAGTCTCGTATGCCGCAAAAAGACCATTATTAAACGCCGCAAAAGTACCATTATTTTAAAAGGTACACCAAAGTTCGCATTCAAACCATGATGACGTCACAGGTTTGTATTCGTATATTGCATAAATTGGAAGCATCAGGCAAGTTTCAATTTCACTGCACATGGGTGGGGGAGTGATTTTTTTAGGCGTACCGGAACACAGAGGTCATTTGCGCCACCTTTGAAGCGAGTACGTTACATGTCTGACTATAAAAGCGGGTGTTTGCGACAGTGGCGTCGCCACGAAATTCTTCCAGGGGGGGCAATGTTGATAGGGGGCCTCCTGCTCCCCGAAAAGGGGCCTCCACTGGGTTAGTGCCTCCTCTTGCTTTTTAGGCTCTTAGTATGGTTCCCGAATGGGAACATGATTTCATATTGATGTCTTGTTTGTTCTTGGCATGGTATATAATTTACGCAAAGCGCAATAGCAAGAATCTTTTTTTTCGCTGAGAACCGAGCCATACGAGGGTATAAATAAGCAAATGTAGATAAATTCGTCAGTGCCAAAACAAACCAATATCTTTATGCTTTATCGACGAGAAGAATCTTCCCGCTGGCCTCTAGATTGTCGCGAGCTGGTGGGGCTCGTGCTGAGCATATCTTAAAGATATCTCCCATTGATCAACCCACTTCTTTGTTCACCAAGTTTAACTGAATATAGCTAGGTTCATCACTACTGTCAGTCATTCCCACCAGCTTGATCTCATAAACAAACTTAAACGATCATTTCTCAGTCCCAGGACAACAATTTCGCGAAGGTGACAACGAGAAGTGGATTGAATTGGTTTTCTGATCGTCATCTTAGGGATTTATTAATTTTTATTTCATAACATTTGGTGCTGGCTGCAAGGCACTTGGCACAGAAGCTAAAATAATAAATACTCCGCGAATAAATTCACGGCAAGAACAAGCATTGAACAACCATGCATCAATGGCAATGCAACAATGTAACAATCATAATGCATAAATAGTGCAAAACCTTCGAATTCCACGCCGTCACGCCCATGGTTATCGCTGTGCTGTACCGTTTGGTAAATTATGTCGTTGAGAAGGTACTGAAGCTGGGAAGCTCTAATCATGCAGGCTGTAATCACAGAAGACAACTTTGGAGGAAGAAAATACATTTTAAAACATCATTCCTCCAATTTAATATGGGGTATCGGTGTTGTTTTGTATGCTTGTGAGGGGGAATTTACCCCCGCAATGTTGGCTTTGCTCCATGGGCGTAAGTTCTGAAAATTATTGGGAGACCAGTGACGCACACATATTTGCGTCAAGGGGAGGGGGCAAACGTATTTGGAGGGGTTCCAACTACTGAATAAAGTCTTCCGATTTCGACCGCTATTTTGTCAAAGGGGAACTTTTTAAATAAAATAATTAGTGATCAACTGAATTATCCTGTGGAGGGGCCTAATCTACCACAGCTGTCAACCATCCCAACAGCAAGCTTGAGACGTTGTGGATGCTGGTTAAACCAGACAGTAAGCGCCAATTCATCATCTGCACCGCATATCGTCCACCGAGACGGAGTGTGACCGACGTGAAAGCGGACTTTGTAGACCTAGAAGCACAATTCCAACGTGTGGTTGTTGACTATCTCAAGTCCAAACTTTTTATTTGCGGAGATTTAAATTGTGACCTGCGGAAACCAGACACGGACCAAGGTAGGCGTGCGCTGTCTAATTTTATTTTTGATTACTCGTTATTTCAGTGTGTGACCTCACCCACTTATTCAACTGGCTCTCTCCTTGACGTGGTTATCACCAACTGTCGTGACATTGTGCAGCACTGCCGTACACAATTTTGTCACTTTAGTCCGCATAGATTTGTTCGTGTTTCTGTCAATGTGCCCAGATCTCGACCGAGCGGCGCCACTGTTCGCTCCCGTTGCTTTCGCCGTATTGATCCGAATGTTTTGCTGTATGATCTTTGTTTGGCTGACTGGAGTTCTGTTTTTAATTCTCCCTCCGTCACGCTCAAGTGGGACTGTTTTCTGGCCATCTTTTTACCCATCATTGACACCCATGCTCCCATCAGGACTGTCAAAATCCGGAACCCTAGCGCCCCGGTCGTATCAGATGGAACCAAAGCTTTAATGTGTCGCCGCCGCGGTGCGCTGGCTGTCTATGGGCACCAGTCGACGGAGTACAGGGACGCCAACCGAGCTGTACGATCGGCGATTAGGTGTGATAGCCGGGACGATGTTGAGCGGCGCATCCGTGAGGATGGGCGGAGGTCAATGTGGCGCCATGTTAGGTCATTTGTCGGCGGCAAGCAGGCCATTCGTAAGCTGCCCGACGCGACAGCTGATGACCTTAACCGATTTTTTGTCCGCGTGGGCCCGTGCGTGGCTGACGAGGTTAGGAGTATGGGAGCGACGCCGAATATCTCCTGCCGTTTGCCGCGTGTCGGTGCCTGTGCGCTTACCCTGGTGCCGTTGTCGCTACCTGAGCTGCGAGCCGTCGTCTTCGGGATGAACGGCTCGTCAGCTTGTGGCGAGGACGGCATCAGCATCCACATGTTCAGGGTGTGCTTCGAGTCGATAGGTGGGGTGCTCCTGCATTTGGTCAATTCCAGCATTACCAAATCCGATGTTCCTGATTCTTGGAAGCACTCCCTCGTCCATCCCATCTTCAAGTCCGGTGATCCCTGTAACCCTTCCAATTTCCGTCCTATCTCCATCGTCCCAGTCATTGCGAAAATTGTAGAGCGTGCCGTCCACCAGCAACTCTACAATTATCTGTCCGATAACCACCTCCTCTCCCAAACTCAGCACGGCTTCCGTCCTCGTCACTCAACGGAAACCGCTCTGACCTCCATATCTGACCAGATCCTATCCGCATGTGACCATGGAGAGGTGTCCCTTCTCTGCCTGCTGGATTTGAGCAAATGCTTTGATGTGATAGATCACTCAAAACTCCTGTCAAAATTAAGTCTCCACAGCATCGATACTTCCTGGTTTTCGGCTTATCTTCAGAATCACACCCAGAGTGTCAGCCTTACTGACAGTCTGGGTGTCGTCCAAAAATCTGCCCCGTTGCCCAACAGCATCGGCGTTTTTCAAGGATCATCTCTCGGACCTCTCCTCTACTGTGTCTTCGCCAACGACCTCAGCCTGTTCGCCGAAGGCGCAGTGGTTATTCAATACGCCGACGACACCCAAATTTTGGTCAGTGGTAAGAAATCTGAAATTCAAAATGTCGTCACTCATATGGAAACAGTTCTGGCCTCCCTCGACATCTGGTTTCGAGCAAATGGACTGAAAATTAACGTAACTTAGACACAGCTGATGATGTTGGGCAGCCCACAAAATCTGCGTGCCTTACCGGATATCACAGTTAAATTTCGCGATCACGATCTACCCACCATTTCGGAATGCAAAAATCTTGGTCTTACTTTCGATCGCTCGCTCAGCTGGGACTCGCACGTCTCAGAATTGACTCGGCGTTGTTTTGGAGTTCTGGGTGGTCTATTGCATCTGAGAGGACACCTTCCACCTGCCTTCATCTCCGCGCTGGTCGATGCTCTGGTCTTCTCGCAGATCCGCTACTGTATTTCTGTGTATGGTAACGGAGCCAAAAAGAACTTATCTCGCATTCAAAAAATTATAAACTACTCGGCAAAGGTAATTTTCGGCCGCAAAAAGTTTGACCATGTTTCGGATCTGCTGAGGAGGCTGGGCTGGCTCAGCGCGGAGAACCTGGCCGGATACCACACCCTTTGCCTCACGCACAAGGTGCGTCGTCATGGTGAGCCAGAGTCACTGGCTCACGATCTCACCACCATGGCGGAGATTCGTGACCGGACCACCCGTCAAGACCATTACTTGCATGTCCCCCGGTCCCGCACCGAGATGGGGAAGAGACGTTTTAGCTCCAGAGCGCCTCTTATGTACAACTCACTGCCACCTGAGCTGACGCGACTTCCCGTGTCCATCTTTGGTCGCCACCTACGGCGGTACCTGTTTGACGTGCCGCCCGTGCCGGACTGATTTACTGCTCGACTTGCTGGCGTTTATGACCACTGGTTTGACTGTTCTGTGAGTTTGACCTTTTATGCTGTGTTGTTTTATCCATTTGACGCGATGTCATAATAGCCACGAGTCAATTGTGGAGGACATCAATAAAAAGTTTGTCTGTCTGTCTGTCTGTCTGAGGGGCCTAATCTACCACTATCGTTTCTGTTTCGTCGGATTTCAACCCTAGCTCCCACAACCTGTTCAAATGTATTCTTTTGGTATTCCTTGATAAGTCACCTCGCACTGCTGAAATTACACTTGCACAAATCACTTCAAAATGTAAAATTTTTCAATTTCAGACATTCCAGTTCATAGTGCCCGGTCGCCACGACGCCAGCGTTAGTACACGTGCACATCCATCTTGCGCATTCGGCGCATTCGCCACACTTCGTGCGATGCTACGGATTCTGCTGGGCCTCCTACGCTTTGTTAATTGCTGCCACATGATAGACTTGCGCCATATCTAACGTGATAAAATGCTTCGTATGGGCGTTCGCTGCGAAAATTTGATTAATTAAATTCGATCATTAGTTCCCTTCTTACCATATTTTATGGTGAAGACATGCGGATACCCGCTGAGCTTTGATGCACCTCATATCTTTGATTAAACATGCTTCCAGGTTGGCTACCGAACCGAAGCCCTGCCTGAGTGTACTTCTTTGGACCCGTTTCGTATTTCTTCGTCTACGGATGTGTCTTAAGGCTCCAATTCATTTTTGTTAGAGGCCCAACTCATTTTCGAAACCCCTGCTCGTTTTGGGGTTTTGTTGCTTTTTTTGCGCACCGAATATTTTTTTTTAGTTGTCGGGGCGCTTTCAAAGATCTCGATGTGTTTACTTAGTGCCCGGTATTTTTGTTCGTTTTGGGATCATGTTGCTTTTTGCGGCCCCAGCCTCTTTTCAGGCCCTTGTGCGGTCATATGGCCCCTGTGTGCCTTGAGAGCTTCCGGTGTTTTTGTGTTTTGTTTTTTTCAGTTTTCCCGGTATATATAGTTATGGCTACAACGCATGTTTTCGGACCCTGCCGCTTTTTACGAGACTGCGCTTTGAAGGGCCAGTCGCATTTTGGGTCCCCGTTGTGCTCTTAGGGTCCCGCTGTGTTTATTTGGGGCTTCTGACGCACATTTGTGGGGCCCCAGTACGATTTTGAGGCTTCGGTGCGATTTTTCTGGGTCCCAGCGCGACTGATCGCGCCCAGGCGCGTGGTTCCGGGACCCAACGCCAGTTATCTGAGCTCAACGCGATTTTTGTGGATCTCTTCTGAATTTTCTTTAACTTCCGAATCCCGCCCTGATTTTTCGAGTCCCTGGTGCCATGTTTTTCTATCTCACCTCGATTTTCTTCGAGCTCCGGTATGTTTTTCGATGCCGTACGCGATTTGTCATGGCATCTGATGACATGTTCGGTGCTCCAGAACCATTGTCCTGACCCGGACTTTTTTTTACAATCCCTCCTGATTTGGAGGGCTCCGGCTTTATTTTTCGGATACCGATGGGACTTTGGGGGTCACACGGTGCCTATGTGGGGCCATAGACGCCAATTGTTGGCAGCCCCGACGTTAATTTTTGATGCCCAGACATAATTTTTGGTACTACCGATGGGTCCGAGCGCGAAATTTTTGGTACTACCGAATTGTGGGTCCGAGCGGGAAATTTGGTGCGACCGGTTCGAGTTTGCGGGGCGCGTTGTACTCAGCTGTGACCCCAACGCGATCTTGGCGGTTCCTATTGCAGATTTTCGTGCCTCGGAGCGAGTTTTCAGGGGCCCGACGTATTTACTTTGAGCCCCTACGCGAATTCTGGTGGACCGACGCGAATTTTTGTGGTCCCAGCGCGACTTTTGGGGGCCTCGGCTCGATTCTTGGGAGCATACCCCTCTTAGGAGGGAGGGGCCATTTGCCCCTTTGATATGTCACTGCGGCCACCAAAGGAGTTCTATTTTTTATATAGGTCCTTATGTGATATTTTTGGGTCCTGGTACGATTCTTCGATCTCCAGGTGCGATTTTTTTCGGTGCCCTGACACGTTTTTTTCTCCAGTGCCCAACGGGTTTTGCGGGGACTTTGACCCGATTTTTTTGGGGCGCAGAGTGACATTCCGATTGATAATTGATTTTTGGGGCAGCAGCAACCTTTGGGGTCCAGGCGCGACTTTTTTGGTCCCCAGTGAGATTTTCGAAGGCTGGGACGCGACTTTTTTAGTCCAATGTAATATTTTGTGTCCCGACGTCATTTGCTTGGATCCCTGGCGCGAGTTTTAGCGACCTCGACACTTTGTGGGTGTCCAATACGTTTTGGATGCTTTTGGTGTCATTGTTGGGGCCCAAGAGTGATTATCCATGTCCGGATTGTTTTTGGTTGCCCCGGCTTTATTTGTGTCCAAATGCTACTGTTGGGGAACGGTACGACTTATCGTGCCCCTAGCGTGATTTTCATGATCCGGGCGTGAATCTTTGGTGCCCATAGGCTCAGCGAGATTTTCAGGAGCCCCGGCCGGATCTTTTTGGGCCCATGTCGTGATTTTCAAGTATCCCGGCACGACTCCTGCCATTTCAGATGCTTCTAGCAAATTATAGACATCCTCTCGCGTCTTAGGGGTCTCGTCTCATTTCCTGGAGCTTTTTTACCGGTTTTGGACGTCTTCTCGTCCGTCCTACCCTCCTCCATATTCAATGGTCCTCCTCTCCAGTTTTGGAGGACCTCCTCCCACATCCTGGGGCCCCTTTAACATGGCATGGGACTTCCTCTCATGTTCCAGGGGCATCCTTTGCCAAATTAGGGGCCTCCTGCCACGCCTCGTGGGCCTCCTCCTTTGTCCTCGCAAAGCTTACCCGTCTTGAGGGGATCTTCAATTTTGGAAACCTCGCCTCCTTCCATACCTGCTACCTACCACTCCCATTTTAAGGGCCTTCTCTCATTTCCTGGGAATTCCTTCCGGTCGTCGGGGCCTCATTCGGCCCTGGAGACCTCCTACTCCATCTCGAGGGACTCCTCTCGATTCCGGCAGGGGCCTCCTTTTTTGTTTTTGAGGCTTTCTTTTTCAAATTAGGGGCCTCCTCTCACGTCTTCGGGGCCTCCTGTTCCGCGTTTTGATTCTATCTTTTCCCATTTTAAGGTTGGCCTCTTATCTCCTGGTGGATTCCTGTTCTCTCTTAGGTGGCTCCTCTTCCAAATTACACGCAACCTTTCCTATCTCAGTTACCTTGTCATTTCCTGGGGACCTTCTTACCCGTATTGAAGCCTTCTTTTTCGCCTGGGAGCCATCCCTCTTATCTAATGGCCATTCTCTCCTATTTTAGGGGCTTCCTCGTACATCATAGGGTCTCTTTCCAATCTTATATCGTCCTCTTCCGAATTAGGTGCTTCCTGCCACTTTTCTGGATTATATTTTTCTATCTTGGTGGAACCTTACCCGTTTCGGGGACTGCTTTTACGTCTCCGAAACCTCATCTCATATCCACTGGCTTTCTCTTCCGTCTTAGGGCCTTCTCTCATTTTCTGAGGTCTCCCTTCCCGTATTGGGGCCTCCTTTGCAATCCTGGGGGCCTCCTTTGGAATCCTGAGGGCCTCCTTTGCAATCCTGGGGCCTCCTTTGTAATCATGGGGGCCTCCTTTGCAATCATGGGGGTCTCCTTTGCAATCATGGGGCCTCCTTTGCAATCCTGGGGGCCTCCTTTACAATCCTGTGGGCTTCCTTCGCAATCCTGAGGGCCTCCTTTGTAATCCTAGGGGCCTCCTGTGCCATCCTGGGGCCTCCTTTGCAATCCTGGAGGACTCCTTTTGCATTCCTGGGGGTCTCCTTTGCAATCCTGGAGTGCTCCTTTGTAATCTTGGGGGCCTCCTTTGCAATCCTGGTGCCTCCTTTGCAATCCTGGAGTCCTCCTTTGTAATCATGGGGCCTCCTTTGCAATCCTGAGGCCTCCTTTCCAATCATAGTGTCCTCCTTTGCAATCATGAGGGCCTCCTTTGCAATCCTGGAGTCCTCCTTTGTAATCATGGGGCCTCCTTTGCAATCCTGGGCAATCCTTTGCAATCCGGGGGCCTCCTTTGCAATCCTGGGGCCTCCTTTGCAATCCTGGGGGCCTCCTTTGCAATCCTGAGGGCCTCCTTTGTAATCCTGGGGGCCTCCTTTACAATCCTGGGGCCCTCCTTTTCAATCCAGGGGGCCTCCTTTGTAATCATGGAGGCCTCCTTTGCAACCCTGGGGGCCTCCTTTGCAATCTTGGGGGCCTCCTTTTCAATCATGGGGGCCTCCTTTGTAATCATGGAGGCCTCCTTTGCAATCCTGGGGCCTCCTCTTTGCAATCCTGTGGGCCTCCTTCGTAATCCTGGAGGCCTCCTTTGCAATCCTGGGGGCCTCCTTTGCGATCCTGGGGGCCTCCTTTTCAATCCTGGGGGCCTCCTTTGTAATCCTGGAGGCCTCTTTTGCAACCCTGGGGGCCTCCTTTGCAATCTTTGGGGCCTCCTTTTCAATCATGGGGGCCTCCTTTGTAATCATGGAGGCCTCCTTTGCAATCCTGGGGGCCTCCTCTTTGCAATCCTGTGGGCCTCCTTTGTAATCCTCGAGGCCTCTTTTGCAATCCTGGGGGCCTCCTTTGCATTCCTGGGGGCCTCTTGTGCAATCCTTGAGTCCTCCTTTGCAAACCTGTGGGCCTCCTTTGCAATCCTGGGGGCCTCCTTTACGATCCTGGAGGCCTCCTTTTCAATCCTGGGGGCCTCATTTGTAATCCTGGAGGCCTCCTTTGCAATCCTGGGGGCCTCCTTTGCAATCCTGGGGGCATCCCTTGCATTCCTGGGGGTCTCCGTGCCAATTGTTGGCACTCTCGTGATTTCTGGGGCCTCCTATCCTCTCCTAGGTGACTCCTTCTTCAAATTAGGGGCCTCCTTTCACGTCTTGGAGGCCTCCTCTCGTGTCTCGTCGGCCTCATTGCTCACTTTTTTCCTGTGCATTTCCGGATAGGGGCCTCCTCAAATTTCAGGGGGGCGGCGCCCCCCCCTGTTTGACGGCAGGGGGAGCGACTGCCCCCCCTGCCCCCCCGGTGGCGACGCCCTTGGTTTGCGATCAAGGTGCAGGCATGTGGACGTTTACGGAAAGGGAATTTTACGTTATAGTTTGTGTGATATTTTAGGCGCTGAAGGCGGGGCTAGGATGGGGACATCCCCCTAATGTCTAGATGGCAGGGGCGTCGATTTGTATCCTTTTGTGGTGGCCAGGGCCCCACCCTTATTTTGCTAATGTAGAAGTTGCCTACCCGCCTAAAATCCAAGCAGCAACAACGGAAGAAACCTTCCGACGCTCGCGTCTGACGGCAGAACGCGGCAGAAAACTTGAAATATTTGGAAGGGTCTAAAAAACAGACACCATCTCACATACACCGACTGACATACACCATCTCGCAGACATGGATGATCTCGGCAACCGCTCGGTCGATCTTAATAAAACCTACACCAAACGATCGCCCGAGTGCCAGAGGCGTGCGGTTTGCACTTTCGTGACCTTGGGTCAGGTTAAAGGTCACCAAATTGCAGAAAAACAAAAAAATCGAACATTTAGAAATGGATGATCTTAATGAAACCTTCACCAAACGATCGGCCGTGTGCCAGAGGCCTTCGATTTGTACTTTCGTGACCTTGGGTCAGGTCAAAGGTCACCAAATCGGCGAAAAACATGATTTTTGGCTCACAGACATGGATGATCTCGGCAGCCGCTGGATCGATCTTTGTGAAACCTTCACGAAACGATCGGTCGTGTGCCATAGGCGTGCGGTTTGCACTTTCGTGACCTTGGGTCAGGTCAAAGGTCATCCAATGACCGAAAAACATGATTTTTGGCTCACAGACATGGGTGATCTTAGTTAAACCTTCACCAAACGATCGGCCGTGTGCCAGAAGCGTGCGGTTTGCACTTTCGTGACCTTGGGTCAGGTCAGAGGTCATCAAATTGCCGAAAAACCAAAACATTTAACTTACAGACATGGATGATCTCGGCAACCGCTGGATCGATCTTAATGAAACCTTCACCAAACGATCGGGCGTGTGCCAGAGGCGTGCGGTTTGCACTTTCGTCGCCTTGGGTCAAGTCAAAGGTCACCGGATCGTCGAAGAACCAAAAAATAGTTTATCGCAGACATGGATGATCTCAGCAACCGCTGGATCGATCTTTGTGAAACTTTCACCAAACGATCGGCCGTGTACCAGAGGCGTGCGGTTTGCACTTTCGTCGCCTTGGGTAAAGTCAAAGGTCACCGGATCGTCGAAGAACCAAAAAATAGTTTCTCGCAGACATGGATGATCTCGGCAACCGCTGGATCGATCTTAGTGAAACTTTCACCAAACGATCGGCCGTGTGCCAGAGGCGTGCGGTTTGCACTTTCGTGATCTTGGGTCAGGTCAGAGGTCATCAAATTTCCGAAAAACCAAAACATTTAACTTACAGACATGGATGATCTCCGCAACCGCTGGATCGATCTTTGTGAAACCTTCACCAAACGATCGGCCGTGTGCCAGGGGCGTGCGGTTTGCACGTTCGTCGCCTTGGGTCAAGTCAAAGGTCACCGAATCGTCGAAGAACCAAAAAATAGTTTCTCGCAGACATGGATGATCTCGGCAACCGCTGGATCGATCTTAGTGAAACCTTCACCAAACGATCGGACGTGTGCCAGAGGTGTTCGGTTTGCACTTTCGTAACTCTGCGTCAGGTCAAACGTCACCAGATCGCCGAAGAACCAAAAAATAGTTTCTCACAGACATGGATGATCTCGACAACCGCTGGATCGATCTTAGTGAAACCTTCACCAAACGATCGGTCGTATGCCAGAGGCATGCGGTTTGCACTTTTGTCGCCTTGGGTCAAGTCAAAGGTCACCGGATCGTCGAAGAACCAAAAAATAGTTTCTCGCAGACATGGATGATCTCGGCAACCGCTGGAACGATCTTAGTGAAACCTTCACCAAACGATCTGACGTGTGCCAGAGGTGTGCGGTTTGCACTTTCGTGGCCTTGGGTTAATTCAAAGGTCACCAGATTACCGAAGAACTAAAAATACCACCAGACACCATCTCACATACACCGACTGACATACACCATCTCGCAGACATGGATGATCTCGGCAACCGCTCGGTCGATCTTAATAAAACCTTCACCAAACGATCGCCCGTGTGCCAAAGGCGTGCGGTTTGCACTTTCGTGACCTTAGGTCAGGTCAAAGGTCACCAAATTGCAGAAAAACAAAAAATCGAACATTTAGAAATGGATGATCTTAATGAAACCTTCACCAAACGATCGACCGTGTGCCAGAGGCCTCCGGTTTGTACTTTCGTGACCTTGGGTCAGGTCAAAGGTCACCAAATCGCCGAAAAACATGATTTTTGGCTCCCAGACATGGATGATCTCGGCAACCGCTGGATCGATCTTTGTGAAACCTTCACCAAACGATCGGTCGTGTGCCATAGGCGTGCGGTTTGTACTTTGGTGACCTTGGGTCAGGTCAAAGGTCACCAAATCGCCGAAAAACTTGATTTTTGGCTCGGAGACATGGATGATCTCGGCAACCGCTGGATCGATCTTAGTGAAACCTTCACCAAACGATCGGACGTGTGCCAGAGGTGTTCGGTTTGCACTTTCGTAACCCTGCGTCATGTCAAAGGTCACCAGATCGCCGAAGAACCAAAAAATAGTTTCTCAAAGACGTGGATGATCTCGGCAACCGCCTGATCGATCTTAGTGAAACCTTCACCAAACGATCGGCCGTGTGCCAGAGGCGTGCGGTTTGCACTTTCGTGACCCTGGGTCAGGTCAAAGGTCATCAAATATTCGAAAAACCAAAACATTTAACTTACAGACATGGATGATCTCGGCAACCGCTGGATCGATCTTAGTGAAACCTTCACCAAACGATCGGACGTGTGCCAGAGGTGTGCGGTTTGCACTTTCGTGGCCTTGGGTTAAGTCCAAGGTCACCAGATTACCGAAGAACTAAAAATACCACCAGACACCATCTCACATACACCGACTGACATACACCATCTCGCAGACATGGATGATCTCGGCAACCGCTCGGTCGATCTTAATAAAACCTTCACCAAACGATCGCCCGTGTGCCAGAGGCGTGCGGTTTGCACTTTTGTGACCTTGGGTCAGGTCAAAGGTCACCAAATTGCAGAAAAACAAAAAATCTAACATTTAAAAATGGATGATCTTAATGAAACCTTAACCAAACGATCGCCCGTGTGCCAGAGGCCTTCGGTTTGTACTTTGGTGACCTTGGGTCAGGTCAAAGGTCATCAAATCGCCGAAAAACATGATTTTTGGCTCACAGACATGGATGATCTCGGCAACCGCTGGATCGATCTTCGTGAAACCTTCACCAAACGACCGTTCGTGTGCCATAGGCGTGCGGTTTGCACTTTTGTGACCTTGGGTCAGGTCAAAGGTCACCAGATTGCCGAAAAACCAAAACATTTGACTTACAGACATGGATGATCTCGGCAACCGCTGGATCGATCTTAGTGAAGCCTTCACCAAACGATCGGCCGTGTGCCAGGGGCGTGCGGTTTGCACTTTCGTTGCCTTGGGTCAAGTCAAAGGTAACCGGATCGTCGAAAAACCAAAAAATGTGTCGATCTTAGCGAAACATTCACCAAACGACCTGACGCAGGGTTACGAAAGTGCAAACCGAACACCTCTGGCACACGTCGGATCGTTTGGTGAAGGTTTCACTAAGATCGATCTAGCGGTTGCAGAGATCATCCATGTCTGCGAGAAACTATTTTTTGGTTCTTCGACGATTCGGTGACCTTTGACTTGACCCAAGGCGACGAAAGTTCAAACCGCACGCCTCGGGCACACGGCCGATCGTTTGGTGAAGGTTTCACTAAGATCGATCCAGCGGTTGCCGAGATCATCGATGTCTGTAAGTCAAATGTTTTGGTTTTTCGGCAATTTGATGACCTTTGACCTGACCCAAGGTCACGAAAGTGCAAACCACAAGCTTCTGGCACACGGCCGATCGTTTGGTGAAGGTTTCACTAAGATCATCCATGTCTGTGAGCAAAAAATCATGTTTTTTGGCCATTTGGTGACCTTTGACCTGACCCAAGGTCACGAAAGTGCAAACCGTACGCCTATGGCACACGGCCGATCGTTTGGTGAAGGTTTCACAAAGATCGATCCAGCGGTTGCCGAGATCATCCATGTCTGTGAGCCAAAAATCATGTTTTTCGGCGATTTTGTGACCTTTGACCTGACCCAAGGTCACGAAAGTACAAACCGGAGGCCTCTGGCAGACGGCTGATCGTTTGGTGAAGGTTTCATTAAGATCATCCATTTCTAAATGTTCGATTTTTGTGTTTTTCTGCAATTTGGTGACCTTTGGCCTGACCCAAGGTCACGAAAGTGCAAACCGCACGCCTCTGGCACACGGACGATCGTTTAGTGAAGGTTTTATTAAGAAGGACGCATTTGGTGCTGTATCACAAATTGGTCAAATTGATGTAGCGGAAGTAAGCAGGGATTCAGCAGGGATTCAACAAGGATTAATAATTTCCACTGATCATAACGCCTATAATTGCAACGTCAAAGCTCATAACTTCCAACATTAATACCAATTATTTCGAGCTATAATGCCACAATTTTTACCTTGGCCTCTGTCAGATTCTATGGGGATATGAAATTGAAATAATACTTTATACTCCAACTAATTTGAGCTTATATTACATTACATATCTACGTAGCATATTGGTGGATATCGACGACGTTGATAACAAAAACCACACAGTGCTCCATCGAACCACTAAGCAATAAGACTGGAAAATATGTTAGTGTGGTAATCGAATATCAAGGGTTGCTATGGGGAAAGAAGAAATATAGTTGTGCAAATTTGAGAAGCATGCTAGATCTATCGTCTTGCATATCAATCGAAAGTGCTCGAAATGCCAAACAAAATGTAACTAATTTTTATTTCGCCTACCCCATAAGAAAAAAAATATATGGACATCACACAATTTCGAGTCTATGGGCAGGCCCCTACGATTTTCACAAAAATCACTGTCTAGTCCCGAGTCGGGTAGTGAAACAATATGGCTCAAGAAACCTATATGAGAATTGAAAACTAAAAGTTCCTATGGGGAAAGAAGAAATATAATTTGCGTAAAAATTATAGAAGCATGCTAGATCTATCGTGTTTGATATCAATCGCAAGTGCGCGAAATTGCAGACAAAATGCCACGAATTTGTATTTCGCCTACCCCTTAGGAAAAAATATATGGGCATTCCAGAATTTCGAGTCTATGGGCAGGCCCCTACGATTTTCACAAAAATCGCTGTCTAGGTCCGGGTCGGGTAGTCAATCAATATGGCTGAAGAAACCTATATGGGAATTGAATACTAAAAGTTCCTATGGGGAAAGAAGGAATATAATTTGCGTGAAAATTCTAGAAGCATGCTAGATCTATCGTGTTGCATATCAATCGCAAGTGCGTGAAATTCCAGACAAAATGCCATGAATTTGTATTTCGCCTACCCATTAGGAAAAATTATATGGACATGACAAAATTTCGAGTCCATGGGCAGGCCCCTACGATTTTCACAAAAATCACTGCCTATGCCCGGGTCGGGTAGTCAAACAACATTGCTGAAGAAACCTATATGGGAATTAAATACTAAAAGTTCCTATGGGGAAAGAAGAAATATAATTATCGGGAAAATTTTAGAAGCATGCTAAATCTATCGTGTTTTACATCAATCAAAAGTGCGCGAAACACAAAAATAAGTCTCTAGGCCCAAGTCGGGTAGTCAAACAATATGGCTGAATAAGCCTACATGGGAATTGAATACTAAAGCTTCCTATGGGGGAACAAAATTAAAATATTCGTGTTGTGACGACCGATGGCTCGCCTGATGATCGTGTGTTGTGACAACCGGTGGCTCGCCTGATGCTAATCTAGGGTGGCCAGCGGTGGCTCGCCTGATGATGGTGTGCTGTGGTGGCCAGTGGCTCGCCTGATGATGGTGTGCTGTGGTGGCCGGTGACTTGCCTGATGATGGTGTGCTATGGCGATCGGTGGCTCACCTGATGTTAGTCTCATGTGTCCTCAGCGGGCGTGGCGACGGCGGCACCGTCCTCGACCGGTGCGGTCACGGAGGCGCCCTCGACAGGCGGGACGATGGCGACGTCTTCCGTTGGTGCAGCAGCGGCTGCCAGACCGCCGCCAGGTGTTGCCTTGCAGGGCGGCACAGCAGCCGTCCGGTACGAAAACCCCCGTTTTGCTCGCCGGTTGTGCCAGCTCTCTTCAGCGTCGCGGCAATCTGTTGCTGGTCGCATACGACCGCGCGGCTTCTTGATCGCAGGTGGTATGAGCGCTGACTTGCGCCGCGCAGCCATGTCCGCCATGACCAGCTCCAGGAAAGCGCCTGGCGACAGCATAATCCGGTTCAGCAATATATGCTTTTTCAGCGTCCTAAACCAGCTCTCTACGCAGGCGTTGCTGGCACACTGGTCTCCGATCAGGCACGACCACAGCGGCGAGACCGGCATGATGCAGGCGCTGAGGTGGTCCGCCAGCGCCGGGCAGTAGCATGTATTGCTGACGGGCTGATCGTTTGATCGAATTTGAACAGGATGTTTTGTGCTAGTGACCAGTTGAGCCTAGTTGAGCAGCATGTTTCGTATGTTGGTGTTGGGGTTGCTAAGATGAAGAGACAGGCTACATTGACTGATTTTTTCAAGAAGAATAGCAAGATGACACAAGCGGATCCAGGGAGGGGCCATTCCGTCCGTGCCCCCCCCCGAAGCGCTTAAAATGGGCGGGGGCCATAGTGTCTTTTGCCCCCCCCCGAAACCAACAAAAGTAAACTAAATTGAAATGCAGTAGCCTTTGCCGAGGTAAAAAATAGCGTCTGAATGAAATAATCTCCAATTTAAAAGGTTTAAAAAAATGTTTGGAAGCCAATATCGTAGCATAGTAGATTCTGACAAACGTCGAGGGTTCCATGCCGCTCAAGTTCTGCTTACAGCAAAAGTTGACAAAATCGGATCCACCAGTGTGTACACGTGCACGAATGTTAACGTGGTACAAGACGTTGAACGTGAACGCGAACATTTTGGTAAACAAGAACAAAAATCCGGTAACTTAGAAACGGTGGAGGTAGGCGGTGGCCCCTACACAGGAAATTATGTTGTCATTAATTTTTTTTAATGGGCCCTTTTGCCAAATCGTGGTCGAAATCCGGTGCTGTTAACCAAAAATAGTGGGATAATGGGCACCCTCCAAATCCTTTCGACCCCTCCCCTGATGCAATCCCTAGGTACGCCACTGGGGAGGGGGAGGGGGGGGGCTGACGCCGAAAACCGAAAGTTGCCCCCCCCAAACCGGTGGGCTAGATCCGCCAGTGGAAGATACGTATATGGAAATTGATCACTAAAAGCTTTTATGGGGAAAAGAAGAATTATAATATTCGCGACAATTCGAGAAACATGTTAAATATATCTTGTTGCATGTCAATCGAAGGTTCTCGAAATCCCATAAAAAATGGCATAGCGTTTTACTTCGTCTACCTGTTAGGAAAATTATATGGGCATGTATAAATTTTGAGTCTATGGGCAGGCCCGTACGATTTTGAAGAAAAAAATCACTGTCTGGGCCCGGGTCGGAGAGGCAAACAATATGACTGAAGAAACCTATATGGGAGTTGAATACTAAAAGCTTCCATGGGGAAAGAACAATTAGAATATTGGTGAAAATTCAGCCGGTCTGCCGGATTTCGTCTGTACTGCCGGGAAGTGTGTAGCTCTGTGTTTCCGCCGGGCTGCCCCCTGACAACCCTCGAAAGATTGATCGCCTGTCAGACCTCTCCTTCGGCCTGACACCTGATCTCCTCGCGCCGGCTCGGCAGTCGAAGGGTCCGCGTTCCATGGCGGTAGTGGTCGGACCGTGCTCCTCCAGGTATGGCACGATTGACCAGCATGGTGGATATGCCTATATATATATATATATATATATATATATATATATATATATATATATATATATATATATATATATATATATATATATATATATATATATATATATATATATATATATATATAAATAAACTCATGGCCTGTAAGGTTGCAGATGAACAATCCGCTGTGTATATCGACGCAACCGCTATTTACGTTTTCGCAATTGTGCACAGATACCGACATTGTGTATAATTATGGGTGTTGTATTGTGTGCTTTTGATGGGCATGTGCCCCTTCCAATAATGTAAAGTTTTCACATGGGACCCAATGGATGCGCCCCCAATCAATTTGGGCTCGTCCTTGCCTCCATGTCATGCTCCGCCCCCCCCCCATAATTTTCAGTTTCAGAAATTAACGCCCCGGACATTAACATGTATATGTGCACCTAGACACTCCCCTGTGTATATCGCCGTTGCAGTATTTTGGAGTGCGTAGGTTTACACAGGTATCGAATTATGTGTATATCGACGCACGCGTATGTCACGCGTACGTAGATTTACACAAGCATGGCCTTCTGTGTAAATCGACGCACGCGTAGTTCACGTCCGCGTAGATATACACTGAAGTCACCTGTGTAAATCGACGTCTGCGTAGGTTTACGCAGAGCAACAGCTGAGTGTATATCGACGCGCGCGTCGATTTACACGCGTCCATAAATATATATATATATATATATATATATATATATATATATATATATATATATATATATATATATATATGTATATATATATATATATATATATATATTGAAAGATGTACACATATTATTTCAACTACCCGTTCTAGGTTATTTGCTTATTTCTATATGCCTTGCGTCGATCATGCTCAATTTAATACTTGAAGCAACAAGGCATCCGCTATGATGCTGCATTCCTTTTGCGAATGACATCTAACCAACGCAATTCGTCTCATAATGTTTAAATGGTCCACATAGTGACTGCATTGTATTTCAAACAGCAAGTCAATACCCAGTGAATATGCCGACATGAACCCAATGCTGTGCCGGTGATCCACCCGATGTCAGAAGGATGTTGGCTGCCATCGCCCCTGGCCGTGTGTCGGCTTAAATTTTAGGACGATCGTAGTTATCCACAGTTTACGGACGATCGTAACCTATGTATGTTTGTACAATATACGCTTGCAGTTGTGTTTTTCTGTCTGTTTTTTCGTGATATTTATTATGCTTATCTCTTCCAGTTCTTCCATCCCTCCAAGGCCTGAGAACAGCAAGCAGTCATGGACTTCAATGATGAACAAGTGAGGATTTTAATGATTTGTTTCGTGGTGACTGATATGAAATAATTGGAATAATGTTCATTGCTTTTCTTTCGTTGTTCCTGTTGAAAGTTAGCTGCTCATCTTCTATTGTAATCACATATATAAGCACTAGATGGTGAAAGCAACAAGTGCATGTTGGAGCCGTTGATTCGTGGATGGTTCGTGTTTTTTTAACGTCTTAGTTGATATGCCTGAACCCGCCAGTGGTGGGGTACAGAACATGCTGGAACCGTGCCGACATTGCCGAAGGAACGGCTGGGTCCGCCGATTCCGATTTGACCCTCGCATTACGTTGGGGGAAGGAGGGGCAGGGTACAAATAGAAGCGATGTCTTTGATTTTTTGTAATTCAGAACATTATCCTCTCCCAAAGATAATGTTCTGATAACATTATCCCTGTCCTCTTCTCGTAAACGGTTGACATGCCTATGTTTTACAAATACTGCAAACTCCTTGCTCTTTTATGAAAACGTAAGAACTCGCTGGAAAGTAAGATAGGGACATTCTAAGTTACAAAAACGTGAATTCCATGGCCTTTGAAGCCATGTTGGCAAACGTTTGTCGACTTCCAATACAAGTATATCAAATGTGCATAACTCAATTATTTACAAGCTATGTAAATATATTTATGTACAAGCTAGACCTGTCTGAGTCAGGATTTGCGCGAGGAGGAAAACAAGCAAGCCACACGAATCAAATCGTTATTGGCAATATAAAATCTTAATGAGTTCTTATAAACTCCCAAATTTCGTTGAGTGGGTACAATCAATATCGCACCCGACAGCATTATGATGGACCCGAGCGGGTGCTAATAATAATAATAATAATAATAATAATAATAATAATAATAATAATACCTCATTTTGCTGATGAGGTAAATTTCTACGTAATCCGGATATTTTATGTTATACACGATCCGTATCTTAGAAACTGATTGTGGAAGTGACCAATGATTGTACTGCAATATAATCGCATTGTCCTTTGCCATTCTCAGACCATCCAAGGCCTCCAAATTGCCCATGGATGTTCCAGTCCAGACAAACTGAATTTCTGGCATCGCGTCGTATCCATCAAGTGCATCGGGAATCAGCGACAGAGGCGAAACCGTGACAAACTGGCTAAACACTACTGCGATAAATTTAAGAACAATTGGTCATTTCGAAATCAAATCACCGGCCTGTTGGAGCCGAAAGATTCCAACGCCTGTGAGAGACCTACAATCACCACACCTGCTAAAGGAACACCCATGGTCACAACGACTGAAGGATCCTCCTTCGACGCCCATGCTGAGGAAGTCCTCATAGTCCCGCTAGCCGAGAAAGCCACCAAAGTCGCGCCTTCTGAGAGAACCGCCCCCGCCGCGCCGGCCGAGAAAGCTACAAAGTTCGCGCCTGTTGAGAGAACCGTCCCCGCCGCGCCGGCCGACGAATCCCCCATGGCCGAGTCTGCTGAGGAAGATCCCATGGCTGCGACGTGGCAGAAATCCACTGCCACCACTGCGAGTGGTCATTCGGAGCATAGTTCTGATAGCAAAAGCAAAGGCAAAAGCACTGTAAGTCTGCATATAACATGCGACGAGTGGCGCCAGATGACGAATGCAGCTACACGGTCGAACAATCTGTCTTCGGAATGGACCAACATACTCTATAAGTTATATGCGGCTTCATCAGCCCGGCCGTGCGTTCTAATTTTCAAGTTTGGCCACTTGAAGAAAGAAAACTCTCGGAAGGTATCGGCGCCGTTGTTTTCTGCACGCGCCACATGTAAGTTTCCCGGGTGTGGTAAGAAATTCCTCTTTAGATCGACTCACCTGGGGCATAGCGGTGATCTGTTCGTCCGTGTGCAAGAGACTGGACTGTTGCGACACTTTGACGGCAGCTTCGGTCGGCACCTCACCGGCCATGAGCGTACCGCCGCCGCTAGCAGGGTCAACGCAGCTGGTCCGTACCGTGTGCGAACACAGATGCTGCTGGATGCTCCTGAAGACCAACTGAAGGACGGAAACACGACAGCTATCCCCAACTGTGATCAGCTCCGTAAGGCAGCGGCCGAGGCGCGGGAAAAGGCACGATACTCAGCACGTGCCGTGGAGGATGTCGTCGTGATGAAGCGTGTGTCTGCCGGCCTCGACCTGTTGAGCACGTCACTGAAGGGCGACATCCACCTGGTATGCGATTCACCCTTCATTGTGCACATGTACAGTGAGTACTTTTTTAAAAGGTACGCCGAAAGCCCGTGCACTCTCCATCTGGACGCCACCGGATCCGTCACCAAGCAAGTGGGCGGTACACGGCCGTACTTTTACTCCGTGATGGCGGCAAGCAAGGGAGGGTCGTTCCCTGTGGACCACATGCTCTCAGAGTCCCACAGCATACCGACCATTACCTTCTTCTTGAACCAGATGGCGCACGACTACCGCCTCGTCAATGCCTGCTCGATGCAGCCGCCACGAATTGTCACCGACTATTCGTGGGCGCTGCTGCACGCAGTCAGCGTAGCGTTCGCTGGCATGACTCTGCCTGCGTACATCGATGAAGCATGGAGGGCGGCCACAGGTGGAGTGGCGCCTGCCGTCGTCGTCTCCCTCTGCGCCTGCCATATGGCGCGCGATGTGGCTCGTGCCTCTGTCACGCGACTGGGTCGGCCAAAAGCCACGGAGCGCAAGATGGTTATGTGGCTATTCGGCCGGATGCAGCGGGCCACATCTGTGTCTGCCCTCGACCGCGGATTCGCAGATATATGCCGCGTACTGTTGTCCCGGACCACGCCGGTTCTCCAGCTGCAGACGGAGGACGATGGTGAGGAGATGGAAGGCGAGGCCGCCGACAAGGAGGAAGTGGACAAGTGGTGTTCGTACCGCCTCAGCACGGCGCCTGGCCGCCACTTCGACGCGGTTCGGCGTCACATCGAGGTCGAGCTGCAAGCAAACGGCAACGATCAGCCCGTCAGCAATACATGCTACTGCCCGGCGCTGGCGGACCACCTCAACGCCTGCATCATGCCGGTCTCGCCGCTGTGGTCGTGCCTGATCGGAGACCAGTGTGCCAGCAACGCCTGCGTAGAGAGCTGGTTTAGGACGCTGAAAAAGCATATATTGCTGAACCGGATTAAGCTGTCGCCAGGCGCTTTCCTGGAGCTGGTCATGGCGGACATGGCTGCGCGGCGCAAGTCAGCGCTCATACCACCTGCGATCAAGAAGCCGCGCGGTCGTAAGCGACCAGGAACAGATTATCGCGACGCTGAAGAGAGCTGGCGCAAGCGGCGAGCAAAACGGGGGTTTTCGTACCGGACGGCTGCTGTGCCGCCCTGCAAGGCAACACCTGGCGGCGGTCTGGCAGCCGCTGCTGCACCAACGGAAGACATCGCCATCGTCCCGCCTGGCGAGGACACCTCCGTGACCGCACCGGTCGAGGACGGTGCCGCCGTCGCCCCGCCCGCTGAGGGAGCCCCCGTGGCTGCACCGGTCGAGAACGGTGCCACTGTCGCCCCGCCCGCTGAGGGAGCCCCGTGGCTGCACCGGTCGAGGACGGTGCCACTGTCGTCCCGCGCGCTGAGGGCGCACCCGTAGCCACGCCGGCTGGAGAAGTACCCATGGCGGTGTCTGCTGAAGGTACGCATGTGGCCACGCTAGCCCAGAAAACTCGCGACGTCATGCCAGCTGGGGGAGCAGTGTTGACCGTTGGCAGAATAGCCGCCACAATGACCGCGCCTCAGCAGAGTCGGCAACGCCATGCAGCGGTCCACAGCCAGCTCCTGCAAGTGTAAGCGTGGCTCACCGACCTGGATATTGACCGCTTCTGTGCGGCCGTGTCGCCATCGACGGTGGCACCGTTCTCCGTGTTCTGGCGTACGGCAATGAGGTCAGCCTGCCGGCCGTGTGTACGCCGCCACATTAAGCGAATTCAACCAGGCAAGGCAGTGTGGCTGCTGCCATATAACGTTGGCGGCTGCCACTGGGCGCTCTTTGTGGCACTGTGGCGAGCGAAAAGGCTCGTCCACCTGGACTCGCTGCTGAGTCGGCCAGCACCTGTCGATGTGGGGGCGGCGCAGGAGCTGATGGAGGCTGCGGCTCCGGATATGGGACTGGCAAGGTTGGCGACTTGTCGTGCCATCGTCCACACCGAAGCAGACGGACTCGTCGTCCTGTGGGGTGTACGTGTGTTGGCACGCCGAGGCCGTGGCTACCGGACGCACACGGCCATTCGACTCTGCCGAGATGCGTGCACTGATTCGCCATCGCATCTGCAAGGTATGATTCCTCGCACCCTGAGTACAATTGAAAATGAGTCGTTGACAATTGTATGCAATCAATGAGTAGGAATTGCCGTAGCATATTTCCTTCTAATTGTGATCAGACTTTCCTTATGAATATCACCCAAATATAACCATTTGTTCTATATTTGGTATTGATGGTTTGACATTTGACACGTTTTAGTAAGGCTACGTAATATTTGTTTGATTGTTATGATATGCACCCTTCAACGGCAGTATGTAATGTGCTAGCGACTTAGCCACAGTACTTTAATATTCTTCCATTCTAAAATTAGTCCTTAGCTGGTAGCATGTGGTACAATAACAATTACATACTTACTGCATGCAATAATTAGCCAGTGACGCGAAAATGGGCCGAAGTTTGGGAGAGGAGAGCCGGCTTGGGGAAGAGTCAAGTCATTTCGCATTGGATTCCTCCCATACAATACCCATAGTGACAATGATACACTCATCACAAGATGGAAGGGAGCGCTGCTTTGTATGTCCCTCCCGCGGTAACGCTGCCCTTGTGTGTAGGGTGCCCCTAGGATTGCATGTAGTGTGTGATGACACCATACATTTGTGTAATGTTACCATACATTGTATTTCTCCAGGTTGTGTCGAAAAGACGCCACGCCCTACTTCCCCCAATGAACTGCCATGGAGGACATGCTACACAAGTACAAAAACCAGAACGGCCACCTCTGCCAACCATAACAGAGGTTGGACTGAGGTCCGACGTATACCTAACCGTTATGCATGACCATCACTGTTAGGTACTCACGAACTGAGCCGTCAGAGCAATCTTGTAGCGCAATTTTGCCAGCGCACGAGTTAATTTTGTTGGAATAAGTGCTCGCCCGACCGGCTCGCCGGTAGGTTTGGAGGTAGGGTAACGTGGCAGCCATCGGTGGCGCAGATGGCGGGAGGCGGCGCGTCATGCACCCCAAGCCGAGTGAGCATAGATGGCGGCGGCGCGGCGCTCACGCGGGAACGCGCACGCGGTGCGCATGGAGTCGACCACGTCGACGACGTTGGTGTCACCGCTGTAACACAACTGATCGTATTGTTCGTATTGCTCATATTGTTCGTATTTCTCGCATTGCTCGCATTGCTCGTGCTAAGTGCAGGTTGGTGGTGCACCGTGTGTCCTATTGTGCACCGTGTGTCCTATATATACGTGTCCTATTGTGGGAAAGTGTATTCTTTTTTCGAGCGTTGGGGAGAGAAAGACCGAATATGCCACGAGGAAATATTTACACTGGAATTCGGTGGAACCCTCGTGTTCCAGGGCTACCTCGCGGGTTAATTTTGCATCCCGAATGCCACACAGCATAGGATACGTGATCGAACCAGGCGAGCCACCGGTCGCCACACCAGAGCCACCAGTCGTCACAACACACCGGAATCAGGCGAGCCAGCAGTCGTCACAACATACCAGCATCAGGCGAGCCAGCAGTCGTCACAACACACCAGCATCAGGCGAGCCACCGGTCGTCACAACACACCGCATCAAACGAGCCAACAGTCGTCACAACACACCAGCATCAGACGAGCCACCAGTCGTCACACCAGACTAGCATCAGGCGAGCCAGCAGTCGTCACAACATACCACCATCAGGCAAGCCACCAGTCGTCACAACACACCAGCATCAGGCGAGCCAGCAGTCGTCACAACACACCAGCATCAGGCGAGCCACCGGTCGTCACAACACACCGCATCAGACGAGCCAACAGTCGTCACAACACACCAGCATCAGACGAGCCACCAGTCGTCACAACACACCAGCATCAGACGAGCCACCAGTCGTCACACCAGACTGGCATCAGGCGAGCCAGCAGTCGTCACAACGCACCAGTATCAGACGAGCCATCGGTCGCCACACCAGACTAGCATCAGGCGAGCCAGCAGTCGTCACAACACACCAGCATCAGGCGGGCCAGCAGTCGTCACAACACACCAGCATCAGGCGAGCCACCGGTCGTCACAACACACAAGCATCATACGAGCCATCGGTCGTCACAGCACACCAGCATCAGACGAGCCACCGGTCGTCACAATACACCAGCATCAGACGAGCCACCGGTCGTCATAACACACCAGCATCAGACGAGCCACCGGTCATCACAGCACACCATCATCAGACGAGTCACCGGTCGTCACAGAACACCACCATCAGACGAGCCACCGGCCGTCACAACACATCATCATCTGGCGAGCCACCGGTCGTCATATTTTCCTAAGGGGTAGACGACACAGAAAGTAGTGGCGTTTTGTTTGGGATTTCGAACACTTTCGATTCATATGCAAAAACATAGATTTAACATGTTTCTCGAATTTTCGCGAATATTCTAATCCTTCCTTCCCCATAGAAACGTTTGGTGTTCAATTCCCATATAGGTTTCTTCAGCCATATTGTTTGACTACCCGACACGGCCCAAGACAACCATTTTTGTCAAAATCGTAGGGGCCTGCCCATAGACTCGAAATTTTTAAATGCCCGTACAATTTTTCCTAAGGGGCAGACGACATAACAATTAGGGTCGTTTGATTTCGAGCACTTTCGCCTGATATGCAACAATATATATTTCACATGTTTCTCGAATTTTCGCGAATATTCTAGTATTTATTTCCCCATAGAAACTTTTAGTGTTCAATGCTCATATAGGTTTCTTCAGCCATATTCATTGGCTACCAGACCCGGGCCTAGGCAGTGATTTTTGTCAAAATCGTAGGGGCCTGCCCATAGACTCGAAATTTTGAGATGCCCATATAATTTTTCCTAAGGAGTAGACGACATAACAAGTAGGGTCGTTTTGTTTGGGATATCGAGCACTTTCGACTGATATGCAACAATGTATCTTTAACATGTATCTCGAATTTTCGCGAATATTCTAATTGTTCTTTCCCCATAGAAACTTGTAGTATTCAATTCCCATATATGTTTCTTCAGCCATATTGATTGACTACCCGACCCGGGCCTAGACAGTGATTTTTGTCAAAATCGTTGGGGCCTGCCCATAGACTCGAAATTTTTAGATGCCCATATAATATTGCCTAAGGGGTAGACGACATAACAAGTAGGGTCGTTTTGTTTGGGATATCGAGCACCTTCGACTGATATGCAACAAGATATCTTTAATATGTTTCTCGAATTTTGGCGAATATTCTAATTGTTTTTTCCCCATAGAAACTTTTAATATTCAATTCCCATATAGGTTTCTTCAGCCATATTGATTGACTACCCGACGCGGACCTAGACAGTGATTTTTGTGAAAATCGTATGGGCCTGACTCGAAATTTTGTCATGCCCATACAATTTGTCCTAAGGGACAGACGAAATGAAGAGTATGTTCATATTGTTTGGGATTTTGAGCACTTTCGATTGATATGAAGCACGTTATATTCGATGTCCACCGAGATCGAAGGGGCCGTCGATCCCTGCGAATCCCTGCTGAATCCCTGCTGAATCTCTGCTGAATCTCTGCTTACTTCCACTACATGTCAAATTACCCTTCAAATGTTTGTCCAGATGGTCGCACACTGTACATAGTATGCCTTGTTATACAAAGTACCAAATTTGTCGTTATTTCTGGCTATGTATGTGTCCTTAGAGACTGCGGGGAGCACAGATGTTCTTTTCGCCTATGGGATGAACCAGGCTCTCTTCCCTCTCGGTTGAGCATCGTCTCCCCCTGTTTTATGGTTGGTTACAGCATGCCTTCTTAACGTACAGCATATAATCTCGTGTCTGGACCCGCCGGGCTCCCACGGCCCCGAGGCACTTCTCTACCCGATGCTGACTTCCTCATCTCAACTTGCCCGACCTCGTCGATCGGGCTCGAGCAAGGCCCTGGGCTCGAGTAGGATTTTAGTCGGCGCCGGGAGAACGGCGGCACTTCTGGGCACGGTAATTGCGGCGGATCCGGCCGGTAAGTAACATCTTCCCTAGGCCGAATCACGTATGCGTCTGTGGTCTGCATCTGTTACTTCGATTACTATTCATAGTTGCAGTAATTTCACATTTGCTTTGCGAAGGATGATCCTGGTATTCAGTTGATGCATGCAGAGAGATGGGGGTGATTCAGAACATCCAAAAAACTAACATCCAAAGACCAAAAGTCCAATTACAAAACATCCAAGAAACATAAAGTCCAAAAACATAACGTCCAAAAACCAAACGTCCAAAGTACATAAAGTCCAAAAACCGAACATCCAAGGATCCCAAAAGTCCAAAGACGCAAAGTCCAAAGATGCAACGTCCAAGAACCAATAATCAAGAACTTCACAGGGTAGTTCATACCTCCTCCGCTAGGCGAATAATTCGCGACTCTATTGCATCCTTACCGAATGCTTAGAGGAACGCATCCAAAGCCGTTATCGGATGTTATCGAGGGATTCTTCGCCGTTGTACAGTCGAGCCTGGCGAATTTGTCTGCTGAGTTTGAAAAAGAAGATTCTGCGTGGCAACGGCAACTGTTGCCATTGTGGTTATTTGCTGATGGCTCGGCTTTGGCGATTGTTGCTTCGGCCTCCTGCCTCCCTTGGTTTAGTGTCCTGGTAAGTGGCAAGTGCATCTATTACGATATGTGCTGGATTAGTTAGGTCAACTGCAAATTACTGATTTTTATTTGCATCCATTTACTGTCTTAACACTTCAATATCACGTGACCATCTGTGGTTGTGTCACATTTTTATACCATATGGTTATATGCATGTACCTAGGTAGGTAGGTAGTTGCCTACCTAGGTAGGTACCCATCTACCTATAATGATAATTGATTTATCAGTGCATGCATAGATCAAGATGGAATCCCACAAAATATGTTGATGTTACCAGCACTCCAGTTGGTGGCACATCTATTTTGAAAAGTTTATTAAAAATTGTACCATGATTCAGGGAATAAGTTGGAAGATCTTAAGTGAGTAGGGTTAGATATATCTTGTTAGGTACCTAGGTAGGTATCTATGTCAAATGTGGTGAATATTTTCATTTGAATCCAAGATGTGGTATTCGATGGGGTGCTGAGTATTCTTTTGTCTATGCTGATAGTATCTCAGGGAATTGGTGGTTTTATTTTCCATCTTCGTAAACTCCAGTTTTCGAAGTTATTTGTATAATCGTGAATGCTGACAAACCAGGTTCCCCATTTTTGGAACTTCTTTATATGTCATTACTGCACTCAAATCAATTTGAGTGTGAAGTAAAGAAAAATGGTGTGTTGTAGCTCATCATTTTGATGTGGTGTCACCTTATTTGGTACATGGGTTGGTTGTGGACCTAAGAAAACTAAGTTGAATTATAATATTAACATACTTAAAGGCAGCAACAATAGTCAGTTTTACAGCTGCAATTTGCTCTCCCGTCTAGTTGCTTTTCATCCTTCCAAGTCATTCCTTGCTTCAACTAAACTGTCTTCAACTAAACTTCACTCACTGCTCTGCCCTCGTCGCGAGCGGACGTGATTTTGCGCTCCCGTGACGAGGGAAACCGTGAGTAAAAGATTGGGCACAGGTGGTTAGTGGAGGAAGGATTTGGTCTATTGTAGGCCAAGGTTAAGAAAGAGCGGTTATATTGTTTAACTTGAGTATATTAGACTTAGCCTAGGTATTCTAAGCTTCTATAATTATCGATCGGCCACGTGTACGTTTGTAGACGGGTGGAGTGGCCACGTGGCTCAGGTTTCTGTTAGCATAGAGAAATAAGTTTGTCTGCTTGGTGTTTTAGTTGAAGATTAAAATAGTGAGCTTAACTTACACTCGGTAGCTTCTAGAATTATCCATCGGCTACGTGGACGCTTTGTAGATGGGTGGCGTGGCCTCGTGGCTTAGGTTTCTGTAGTGCAGAGGAATAAGTTTGTTTTTGTTTGTTTTTTTGGTGGTTAAGTTTAAAATAGAGTTGACTAAAATAGTGTGTTTAAATTACACTAGGTATATCTTCTTGTCCTGGTGTTATTGTATAGGTATCTAGGTTTTTGATTATATTAGTGTTTAGTTTGGTTTAGTTGGAGTTTGCAGCTGGGGGTAGGTATTTAGCAATTACTCCTGTGCATATATTTGCATAGTTTTATCTCATAAGTTTCTTTTTAACAAGCATATTTTTAGCTTCTAGAATTATCGATCGGCCACGTGGACGCTTTGTAGACGGGTGGAGCGGCCACGTGGCTTAGGTTTCTGTTAGCATAGAGGAATAAGTCTGCGTCCGCTTGGTGTTTAAGTTTAAGATAGACTTTAAGATTAAAATAGTGAGCTTAAATTACACTAGGTAGCTTCTAGAATTATCGATCAGCCACGTGAACGCTTTGTAGACGGTTGGCGCGGTCTCATGGCTTAGGTTTCTGTAGTGTAGAGGAATAAGTCTGTGTCCTTTTGGTGTTTAAGTTTAAGATAGAGCTTAGGACTAAAATAGTGAGCTTAAATTACCACTAGGTATATTTTCAATATACTGGTGTAATTGCAAAGGTATCTAGGCTTTTTTAAATCTTAGTTTAGTTTAGTTTGAGTTTGTAGCTGGTGAGTCGGGATAACTTTATTTAAATTTTATAAAAAAACAAAAACAAACAAACAATGCAAGGTGACTGTGGGAAGTGTAAGTGTATTGTAGTCATTGGGGACTTGAGTAAGAAAGTAGATATGTTAGCAAGGGAGGTGGAGCGTCTGAAGTGTTTGGTGGCAGGGCCCACCATAGGAAATGTCAGCCAGGCAAGCCAGGTGCAGGAGTCTAGGAGTGATAGGGGTGGAGATAGTATAGACCATGACAGTAGAGAGTGGAAAGTAGCTAGACGCCAGAGTACGAGACTAGCTTTAAGGAAAATTGACAAAGGCATTGAAACTAATAATATATTTGAGGTACTGCAAGAGAGAGATAGAAATGCTGCTCAGGAGGAAGGGAGGAACGACCAGGCAGCTGATGGTAGAGAGGGGGAAGTTTTAGTTATAGGGGACTCAAGAGTGAGGTACATGGACCGTACTTTTTGTAGCAGGAACCCCAACAAACGGACTCGTGTTTGTTACCCAGGGGCCCAGGTAAAGGATGTTGGTGATAGGATAGAAGGAGTGATGAAGGGTAGTGGAGAGAGCACAACAGTAATTGTGCAGGTTGGTGTAAATGATGTAGGAAAAGCAAAAACAGAGGAAACAATGCATGAGTATAGGGCTTTGATAGGTAGGTTAGCTGTGAGTAGGAAACGAGGAATGGTAACATCCATCCTCCCTATGGTTAAGGCAAGCATAGAGTGGTACTCGAGGGCCATTGGGCTGAATACCAGGGTGGCCAAGATTTGTAAGGAACTTGGGGTGGGGTTCTTGGATTTGTGGGGGGATTTCTGGGGGAGGACTGAAATGTTTGCATTAGATGGGTTACATTTGAGCAAGAGAGGAGTTGAATTGCTCAGCAATAGGTATGAGGAGGCTCTCATTAGGAAACAGGGAAACTAGGCAGGTCATGGGGGGATGTAGCTGATAGAGAGAGAGGTCTTGCAAACACCTCACAGTCAGCAAATAGGGGTAGCAGTAGATCAAGGGGGCAGAGTGGTAGCTCATCCAGAGATGATAGAGCTACTCAACATGAACAAGCCAAAGAGGGTTATGGAACTTTTGTTAAGTGTATGATGCTTAATGCTCAGAGCATTCGATCCAAATTTGATGAGTTCAAGTGTTATGTTGCTGAGGAGAAACCAGATTTTGTTTGCATTACTGAGGCATGGGTCAGTGAGGGATATTTTGGGGATAACTTGCAGGACTATGAGATCCAGGGATACAATATGTTTTCATGCAATAGGGGTCCAGCAGTGGATAGGGGGTGGTGTAATGCTCTATGTGAATAGTTTATACAGTTCTCAGAAAGTAGCAGATGTGGTAAAAAATGTGTCTGTGGAGTCCATTTGGCTTGATGTTGCTGTGGGAAGAGGCAATAGCAATAAACTGAGGATTGGAGCTTTGTATCGATCAGGAACCTTGCCACATTCTCAGCAACTGGAGCTTGATAAGGTGATTTGTGAGGAAATCAGTAGAAACTTTCAGAGGAAATGCCTTATTCTTGGTGACTTTAATCTAAAAGGATATGAACATGTTGGTGTTGGCTCCCCATCGTGTAAACTGTTTAGGAAATGCCTTGAAGAGGACTTGTTCTTACACCAGTTTGTAATGGAACCAACCAGGCAGGGCTCATTCTTGGACCTTGTCTTCTCAGATTTAAGTGATTTAGTTCAAGACTTGACTGTAGGAGAAACTCTGGGAAGAAGTAACCATAACATAGTGAGGTTTAAGGTACAAAGAGCCACTTTGTACCTTAAACCTCACTATGTGCCACTTTGTACCTTAAACCTCACTACCACTATGACAATCAAGGATAACTTGGCAAAGATTCCAAATTTTAACAGGGCAGACTTTGACTCCATGAGAGAGGCTTTAAGTGCCATACAATGGGAAGAAGAATTTTTTGATCTAAATGCCTGTGAAATGTGGGAAAAGTTCAAATCTTACTTGAGGGAAATTCAGATCAGACATGTCCCCCAAAAGCAAAGGCAAAAGAAGTGTAGGGAAGCCAGCATGGCTTACACCAGATTTGAGGAGATCAATTAAGGCTAAGAAAGATGCATTTAGAGTATTTAAGGAAGCTTCAAATGTCGTAAATCTAAGGTCGTATCAAAAAGCTAGAGATGCTGTGAAGCAGAAAATCAGAGCAGCAAGGCGGGCAAAAGAATTGGATTTGGCTAGCAACTGTAATGGGGACAGTAAAAAGTTCTTTAGTTTCTACAAGCTAAGTAAAGTTTCAAGCACAATTGGTCCACTGGAAGTAAATGGCACTATATTGAGTGAGGATGGTGAGATGGTTGAGGAGCTGAGCAAGCAGTTTAAATCAGTGTTTACAGTGGAGGATGTGACAAATTTGCCAACCGTGAACCACGGTTCAGTGACAGGTGATCAGATACACAATGTTGATTTCATTGATAGTGATGTTGTTTTCAATTATATCAGAAAAATAAAGCCAAACAAGGCAGCAGGACCTGATGGAATTTATGCTAGGGTATTGCGGGAAGCTGAAAAGGAACTGGCAATTCCACTTAGTATAATATTTTGTAGATCAGTTTCGCAAAATGAAATTCCAACAGATTGGAAAAGGGCAAATGTAGTTCCTATTTTCAAGAAAGGAGAAAGAGGGAAAGTTGAAAATTATAGGCCAGTAAGCCTCACATCCCTAGTCTGCAAGGTACTCGAATCAATTATCAAAGATAGAATAGTTAGTTTTCTGGAAGGAAACAGATTGATTCAAGATACTCAACATGGGTTCAGAAAAGGGAGATCGTGTCTCACAAATCTCTTAAACTTTTTAAATTTTGCTACAGAACAATTTGATCAGGGAAATCAGGTTGATGTAGCATATCTTGACTTTAGTAAGGCCTTTGACAAGGTACCCCATAAACGGTTAATGATGCAGCTTCAGGTCCATGGCATTGCAGGTAGCATCCTAAAATGGATTGAGTTGTGGCTTTCAGATAGACAGCAGAGAGTGATGCTTAATGGTACAAAGTCATCATGGCAAAATGTTCTTAGTGGAGTCCCTCAGGGGTCGGTACTGGGGCCACTGTTGTTCATTATATTTGTGAATAGCATTGAATGTGGCCTGAGCAGTAAGGTTTTGAAATTTGCGGATGATTTGAAGATCTTTAGGGCAATAACAGGGCACAATGAGCAGGTTTTGCTGCAGAACGACTTAGACGAGCTTGTGAAGTGGTCCGAAAAATGGCAAATGAAGTTTAATTTTGATAAGTGCAAAGTCATGCATGTAGGTAGGCAGCATATGAAGGTGCCATACTTGATGGATGGCCAAGCACTATCTGTGACTGAGCAGGAGAAGGACTTAGGTGTTATTTTGAACACAAAATTGGGGGCATCAGAACAGACCAAAGAAGCCAGGAAGAAGGCACTAAGAATGCTTGGGGCGATACAGAGGAATGTGTCCTACAAAAGTGAGGAGGTCATCAGGAAGCTTTACTGTGCATATGTCAGGCCACATTTGGAATACTGTGTCCAAGCTTGGTCCCCTAGTTATGAGAAAGATTGTTGGCTTTTAGAGAGAGTACAAAAGAGGGCAACAAAAATGGTTAATGGTATAGGCAACCTGGCATATGAGGAAAGATTGAAGAAATTGAATATGTTTTCACTTAGATATAGAAGGCTGAGAGGAGATCTCATCGAGGTTTTTAAATTTGTTCATGGTCAGGAGCAGGGATATCTAAGGGAAATGTTTGAATTTAACAGAAATGATGCAATTAGAGGTCATCAATTCAAAATTAAAGTTAATCACAGCAGGACAAGGTTAAGACAGTCTTTCTTCACCAACAGGGTAGTAGAACACTGGAACCAGCTTCCAGGAACAATTGTCAGTAGCAACACACTGAACATCTTTAAAAACGGCATAGACAATCATTATAAGAATAGGGGGCTTGTTTTTCTGTATTCCAGGGGGGGTTGATTGACAGATTTGGTGGGCAACTGGTTCAGTGTACCAAGTGCAACCAAGAAGGGCCCTTGTGGCTCATAGTTGCACTGATCTTTTATGTCTTTATGTCTTTTATGTCTAAACATTGCAGATAGAAACTAAAAAAGTACATCGAAGAACATGTATTATTTTAAAAATTGATGTCGCTAAATTTTTTTCGCCATTTTCATTGACAAAACTTGTTTCTTGGTGGTGAGAATAAAACGATTTTAGACTGATTGTTTTAGTATAATTTTCCTTAAACCATTTCATGTTCTGAAACCTATATCCCAATATGCGGCAGGCAACAAAACAGTTGGTACATGAGCATCCTACTCGTGGGGTGTGCTGTGAATATTTATTAGTTGTGTGGCATGAGCATGTTGGCAGTATCAGGTATGGATTTATAAACTTGGTTGACATCGATTAAGTGTACTTTTGTTACCATTTTCTATACCGTTGCTCAGGAAGTTGGCTTATAACCACATCCTTTGCTAAGTTAACCACAGCACCAATTTTTCATCTGGCAGTTATCCGTCGGCTGCCAGATACCGTAGAGTTGAATGCAGTCTTGAAGTAAATTAGAAAGTGTATTGCAATTTGCTGATATTTGTAAGTTTAATTCTACTTATTTCAGCAGCATCAATAGTAAAACCTATTTCGTTATTAAAATTGATGAGAATTAGATTTGGTGGTCACTTTTAATTTATGCAGATCACTATGCCCTGTCTTCTCCCTCTATCTTGTTCCTGAGACCACATGACCTACGAGCAAATTTCCACTGTAAAACTGGCTACTGTGTTGGAAATTTATCCAATCAAAGTAGTCTAACATGTTGTTTTAATCACTTAACTTCCGTTATGTTTTAGTCTTGTATTTAGTCACCAAATACATTATTTGTGTATTGCAACAACTGGGTGAAGTGGGTGATGTGATTCTTTTCCTTGTATCACACAACAATAGGTCATTTTACAGCTGCAATTTGCTATCCTGTCTAGTTGTTTTAGATCCTTCCATGCCCTTTTGGCCTCAGCTAGAACATTCAAGATATGGATTAATAATATATATCATGTGTCATTAAATATTAATAATGGTTGGTTTCAATCAATTTTTGCAGCTTTCTCCTTGACACCAATTGTTACTTGGTGGTGAGAAGAAAACTATTTTAGACAGTGTTTTAAGCATAATTTTAATGAAGCAATTTTACATTCCAAGACCCATTCCCCAATATGTGACAGTAACAAATCAGTTGATGCATCAGCTTCCTACTCATGAGCTATGTTGTGTTTATTTGTGTGGTTTGAGCATGTAGGGAGAATTTATATCGGGTATGGATGTAACATTGATGAACTTTTGTTTTCATTTTATGTACTGTTGCTTATCAAATTGGCTTATAACCACACCCTTTGCTAATTTAACCATAACACTAATTTGTCACTAAGTTTAATTCTACTGATTTCAGCAGTCTCGATACTAAAACTATTTTGTGATAAAACCAGTCAGGAAAATATCTCTATTTTTTGCTTCTGATTTTTGTGGATCATTGTGCCAGGTATTCTCACTCTATATTGTTTCTGAGCCCATGTGACCTGAGTGCTTGTTGATGTGTGCTTATGAGGTTTCCATGCTCCATTTTTAAGAATAGTTTGTGCATAAGTGTCATGCTTATGGGCGCTAAATGACCTACCATGGTCGATGTGCCCTGAAACCCAAATCACTCACTGAAGTGTCATGCTTATGCTCACTATTATGGATGGTGATGCACAAGCATCTTTTAACACAATTCCAAGTACAGATATTATTATGTCTATTTAACAGTGCCACTTGTTGATGCCATGGTATTGCAAGCATTACCATTAGCATGTGTATAATATATATATATATATATATATATATATATATATATATATATATATATATATATATATATATATATATTATATATCCCTATGTTAGGTATCCCACAAGGTAAATGCAAAACATGCACCTATAGGCTCAAAATTGAGCTTGGAGGATTGAAATGCTATTCTAATTGGCATGCTGCCATGACTAATTTTGACATCTGACTGTGCTTGTTTGGACATATCACACATAACCAATATTTTTTTTAAACACTGCAATGTACCATAAATTATTCATAAATAACATGTGTTGCATTACATTTTTTTTAGCCAGTGCTCCAGATTATGGAAATGTTTTACAAACATGGAATGTATCACACTGTTTCCCTAGCTGCTCTTCCCATTGCATGCTTAAACAAGATGGGCCCCTGTGGCTCTTATTAAGTCTGGACACTTTATAACTTGATAGCAGGGATGGAAGGCAAACTGTAGGTCTAATCTAAGTTTAATACAACAAAGAATGGCTCTTAGATGCTCCTGGGTTTTAGACATTGTGTGTAAAGAAGATATACGACCTTCAATATACCAGGTCTAATCTAAGCAAATCATGAAGAAGTTTCATGACTTGGGAGGATAAATTCTTCTTTCAGTGATACATGAAGAGGAAATGAACTGTTAAATATAGTGTTCACAAGTGAGGGAAATTGTGTGCTAGATGTGAGCCTAGGAGGGACCTTCAGTAATAGTGATCACAACGTGATGTGCTTTTCCTCATATGTTGGAATTTAAAATCAATGAAAGATCGATTTTAAGTTTTGCTAAAGGGAATTACAATGAGTTTGGGATCTTCATGAATGTAATCCAATAGTAAGAGTTATTGATAGGTTTATGCTTCTGAAATGTGGATAATGGTAATAGGTAAACTGTTTCCAGGCCAGGGTGAGTTCATTCCTAATAGATGGATTAGATTACACAAGTTTAGGCACACTCATGGCTTACCAAAAAAGTAAGCCATTCAATGGAGTCAAAGAAGCAGGCATCTAAGAAACTAAAAGATTCTGACTCTGAAGCAAACCTAGAAGCATATAGAATAGCTAGAAATAAAGTTAGGTGTGTTTGGACATCCAAAAGATGGGCTGGAATTATATTATCTGAAGATGATTTAACATGCAATGCTAAGAAGCTCATTACCTTCTACACATTGATGTTTAAAAATGCAATGGAGGGCCAATAGAGGTAGATGGTGATATAGTGGGTGATGATTGTGATCTAGTTCAGTTAATAAGCAATCAGTTATCATCAGTCTTTACTAAGAAAAACATTGGAAACCACTGATGGTTATGCTGTGGTGGGTGATAGGTTGGAGTAGTTTACAATATCTACAGAAGATGTAGAAAAGCAGTTGAAGAATATAAGGGATAATAAAGCTGCTGGACAAGGTGATATTTATGCTATAATCTAAATAGAGTGTTCTCAAGTTTTTGCAGCTACCCTGGGTGTCATTTTTAGGAGATATATGTAGTATTCTGAAATACCTGAAGATTGGCAAAATACAAATGTATCAGTTTTCAAAAAGGGAAGCATAAAGTGGGTATGAAACTATGTGCCAGTCAGTTTGACATCCATAATTTGCAAGGTATTAGAAAACCAGCTGAAGAGGTAGTTCAGACTCATCTAGATAAGCACAACCTTTTAAGGGATACTCAACACTGATTTTGATCCAGGAGATCTTGTTTAGCTAACCTACTGAAGATTATGGAGTATGCAACTAGAGAAATAGACAACCAAAACAGGATAGATGTTGTGTACTTAGACTTTAGCAAATATTGTGATGAAGTTCCACATGGGCATCATCTAATTAATCAACTAGAACAGAATGGGATTGATGGAAAAGTTATAGGTTGGATTGAAGCATGGTTAAGTGGACTGAAACAAAAGGTTGTGTTATATGGTTGAAAATCTGAATGGAAGAATGTTCTGAGTGGAGTGTCATATGACTCTGTTCTGGGTCCACTTCTCTTTATCATCTTTGTGAACAATATTGAGGTATGGCTCAGGGATAGGGTGTTCAAATTTGCTGGCGACATCAGGCTGGTAGGAGTGACTAACAGTATAGATCAATTTAGTAATATTAAACTAGTCTTGGAGGACCTAAACACTGGGATGATCAATGGCAATGTCTTCCATCTATGAAAAGTATAAGGTGGGGGTCCATCTGGGGTCCGGAACAAAGACATCCTGATATACAATGGGTGTAGGGAACTGGATATTACTGAAGAGGAAAGAGACTTGTGTCTGTTAGTTTCAAATGGCCTTAAAACAGAAAGCAATGCACCTCAGCTAGGAACAAGGCAGTCAGAATGCTCGGAATAATTAATAAGAGTGTGAGGTCCCATATGGCTCTGTTCTGTGTCCACTTCTCTTGGTCATCTTTGTGAACAGCATTGAGGCCAGACCAGGGTTGGATTTATGTTTTGAAATTCTGGATTTGGAGAGGAAAATGTTTGAGACTTCTAAGTTGGAGAGGATAATTTACCGTCCGTCAGTTTTGCACATGCTGATCAAGGAGATGAAATGAGATAATGACTGATAATGAGATCAGTCATTTTCAAACAATGCTGGTTATCTTTTGGAGAACAAAGAGTCGATAATTTATTGGAGGATAATGTTCTAGATGAGTCACCAATTTAAGGTATTAAAATATAGGGTGGAAACATTGTGAGGTTGGAGAATCTGTTTTTTTTCTTCTTCTTTTTCTAATTAGTGGTGGATGGGGGTGATATTTATGCTAGTAAGTGTACACTGTGCAGAACCCTTCCAGACTCATTCAACTCCATCCAGACATGGATGGTGTTGAAAATTATTGATGGAGCACCCAAACCATGCATGTGCTACAAATTACCAAGTGAATAGGGCTAGATAGATATTGGTATGTGCATAGAATGTTGATGGATAGTTCCAATGGAATTTACAATGCAGTATTGGTTAGGGTGCTGAGTATTTTGTTGTCTCGACTTATAGTACCTTCCCTTTGTGGGATTAGCCAGATTGGTCTGTGTAGCTCTTGTTAAGTCTGAACACTTTATGACTTTGTGATCTTACAGTAGCTAGAGAAGATATGGAAAACAGGTGCAGAAAATATAATGTAATAAAGCTGCTGGACCTCATGGTCCAGATTTTATCCAGAGTAGAATGGGAAAGTCATCCATTTTTGCTGGATTCTGAGCCATGTTGGTAGAATAGGCAATGAAGAAACCTACGGTGCTGCCAGATGGGCAGCACAGGCTCCCTTATGCAGAGCATTCCCAATACTTGCCAGGAACATAAGGATCACGGTTTTCCGGAGGAATAAGTGGCCAGCGAGCTGGGATGAGCTTGTTTCTAACAAAGTGCCGACAATTTCGCCCTCTCTCGGTCAGTGTCCCTCGTGGTAGCGTAGGACAAGGCGAGATGAGGTGATGCTCTGCCATCTTTTCGTTGGGCAAGCTAATGTCATCCATGGTTACCTACTAAATGATGATAATAAGGCACTGTGTCCAAGATGTGGTGCAGTGAAAATAGAGTGTCACACTTACATTCTAATTTCATCTCCGAGGTATACTGTGGGGCGTCGACGTCTTTCCGGAGTGGTCAGGCCCACTGCATAGTAGCATTCTTAGGTGACGAATCACGGGCAGTTCAGTCTGGAAATATCTTCAGCTTTCTTTCTGATGTTAAATGTTGTACTATCTACTTGGGTTGTTGGCATAAATGTCATATATAAAGAAGGATGCATATAGTACAGTTGGCTTGGTATGGTAACCTTTTGAACAATTCATTAGTATTATCCAGCGCGTCGTGCAACCAGTGCAATTACTCATGGATTTTGAATGATTATGTGTGGCTGGAAAAATATATCGAAAGCGATGTAAGACAACGTTATTTGGTGTCGATTTTAACCCAGCTGTTGGAATTCGAGAACGCTTCACTGACCATGCCGATTTTCTTTGTCTAACCTGCTCACCGTTTCTGATAAATATGCTCATGTCTGCCCTGCCCGCCAGGTGGGGCTCGCCGGGGTGAACGGCCACGTGTATGCGGTGAACGGCTTCGTTTGTACTACCTACCTAGACCATCGAGATGTACGGCCCGGGACGAGAGCACGTACATCTGCAACGTCATGAACTACCATCAGCTGTGCGATGATGTGGACGTGGTGCATTCGCCGCCCAGCGAGTGCCAGCTGTGATGACCTGGAGCGGCCACGCCGCCGGCGACACGGCCGACCACCACCGGCGCGCCGGCTCTGTCCGCAAGCCCTGACTGTGACACGGTGATGGCGGCAGTCAGCGCAGAGGCCGACGGCTAGTGGGACGAAACGGTGCAGGCACCACGATGCTGCCGGGCGGCCAGAGATGTGCACCCTGGAGTTTACATCTCGCTCCCGGCCGCGATGCTAGTGTGACTGCATTGGAACTGAGACCCACCGTCACCTTCAGGGTGAGGTGGATGGTGAAAGTGAGGTCTGCCGCCCGAGCGCTCGCGGGACAGGGCGATATTTTAGCCGAGATCGTGCCGCTGGCACCAAACGGTACTAGAACCCGACGTCCTACTGTGCCGGCAGCACAGGACTACCGAAATCGTAATGCCACGGCCAGACTGCAGCATGAGTGTTCGTGTGTGATCACCGCACGTTGGACACCGCCGTCTACTGTCGAGCTGGCTCTTCGGGACGGTGACGAATCGGATGCTGTAACCTACAGTCACGCTCCCATTCTGCCGCACCCTGAGCGGCAAGGACGCGACCTGCCGGGGACATCTGTCGGGCGACCGGCGTGTGATCATGGTCACTCGGAGCGAACCCATTGCAGCCAGGCTATCGAACTGTCTCCGGAAAGAGGCGCCGAGCATTCCAGCCGGCATTCGCCGTGGTCATCAATGCCACTTTCGACACCCGGTGCCGCATGGCTGATGGGGTGCCGGTATACCAGATCTTCAGTCACCGGAGCTTTACATCGCGCGCGATGACTGCTCTCATGTCTGGTTATTCCAAAGTGGTGCGGGTGCTCCAGCTTCAAAATATGAATTTTGATGTGAAATTTCGCGTCTGTTTTCTAGCCACTTGTTTCATGCTGGCGTTGCGGTCGGTGGTGGGCGTGATTATGTCCTGCTAAATCAAGTGCGTCACCGACGCAATTGATCATGAAATGGTTTGTGATACGCAGCAGTCAAATGTTCTATTTTACTCTCCTCGTACCCGGTCAGACCTGATCGAACGAAAGTCGCATTATTGTATAAGTCACTCTGACATTAAGTCTTCCCATTCCTCGGCGCCCCATTATGTCCATTGTGGCTGTTCGATCCCCTCGTGTTGCTGTGTGCTTTCTCACCATATTCCATGTCGTTTTGGATGCATATTTAATCCACGAAATACACCTACGAACACTTCTTACGTGGAATTCGTTCAATTTCATTTTCCGACGCAATTATTTTACACTAAACCAAAGGGTACAATGCTTACCACACCCATGTAATGTGTGCATCAAAATTAATGGTAATGCCGACGCTGTTGCAGTTCACATAATCGAGCAGGAACGTTATAGTTGTCGCGCAAATCTGTGTCTGGTACGAATATAGTCGTAGGGTATGCAGGACGATTATCTATCTAGCAATGACTTCTATGGTTCGAGAAAGTGGACTTCTTGGACTTTTCGCATCCAGAACATTTTCCGACGAAAACTATTTTCCTATTTTATCATTTGTACGTTCAATCATCCTCTGGCAATGAGCTGCTTGTAATCAAGCGCTCACCATTCACTGGGAAGTGCAGAATGAGATTCTCATGTCATAGGTTTTGGTAAAAATATTCTTCATATTCGTGCACCCATATATTTTCCTCTCCGCATGCAGGATTATAAAGTGGAAATCCTGCCCTGATAACTTCGCAGATGGAGACATGCCATATAATTTTGTGTATGAATCACCTGACTTTTCTCCACAAGTCAGAAAACATTTTATCCGATGTTGTGGACGTGATTAATTTTTGAGTTCAGGAAATTCAAATATAGAATGTCAATTTTGGCTTGCAGGAAGTTGAATGTTTTGTATCCTATGCTACACTTTACGTGCTCCTATTGTTTCGTGTTGTTGGTGTGGCCTTGCCGGCCCACAATGTATTTCAGTACCTTCCATAGTATTGCGCGTATGTGATCTTCGTCTGACTACACTGGGTGACAATATTAACGAATACCAACGCAAGCTACTGTCGGATATATATATATATATATATATATATATATATATATATATATATATATATATATATATATATATATATATGCGGAAGTGGCACAGTGAAAAAAGAAAACTTTTCTTAAGCAAACGAATCACCAATGTTTCGGCCACACATGCCTTCTGCAAGATGACACAATACAAAATCTAAAAAATAACTTTAAACAATCATGCACTCGAAGTCCGGCGTTAAAAACATGTCGCGTATCCCAACCTCTAGCTGGGCTGACGAACGATATAATGCAAAACACGGCGTCAATGGCGAAAGGCAACAAGAGAATACACAAAACCATTGATAACACTCGATAATGCCAGATCCATTATCATTCACACCGCCGTGTACATTAGGGTAGAACGTCAGAGACGAAGTATATTTCCGGAAAAACCGCGTAGTGGGGTTTTTTGCCTTTGGTCATAAGGAACATGAAACATATTTTTAAAATTTCATATTTCAAATTTTTGCTGCGCAAAATCGCACTTTAAAATCCAAAATGTCCCCCAAAATAGGCTAAATTTGTTCTCATTTCCTTCCTAATTAAGATAGAACCATGAAACAAGTTATATCATGTTGCACGCAACGAGATGAATCCATCGACATCAAATATTATGACCTAAGGTCACGGGTTCTCGCTCCAGGTCAGGTCATTGACCTCAATTTGGCCAAAAATCGCTATTTCCGTAACTTTCCGGGGTTTATCTTGTGACGGTTACAGAAGAAATCAACAAAATTTGGAATATATTACCGATATGGCTACTACGCAGCTTGTGATATTATTTAATGCGGCATTTCTTCTCAAGGTCGGAGGTCACGAGAGGTCAAAGTTCAGAGGTCACAGAAGGTCAAAATTGGAAAGTGTACGAAATTCCAAGTTTTGAAGTTCCGAGATAAATTTGGGCGTCGAATTCGAATTCAGCACTAAAAATTACCCTATTTTCCTTTTTGTCTTCTTTCAGTTCGTTTAACCGCGCCAAGTAATTATACACTTGTTACGTGTAATTTAGGAGGAAAAAGTAGCATCTCTATCAGGAATTCTTATAATTAATGGGATGTTAGGTAACCCCAAATATCTTGCATATTTGGATCTCCTACATGTTACCTTAAAAATATGACCAAAAATATATTTCATTGAGAGAAGGCAAAAACTGTATACAACAAATTTTGCGTGCTTCTGCTTCAAAAGATCTGTTGTAGCGCTGGAATGGCGCCATTATTTGTAAACAATGCAAGGTTAGTTGTCTGCTGAAAATGGCGGCGGAGAGTGTACATGTGCAAACCAGGTCACAATCGGCAACGGGTTTGGCGGATTTTGTTGGTTCCGCTCAGAAGCTTGTGAGATCCGAATTACCAACGCTGAGGGAAGTCCTACGTCATGGCTTATTCCTACAGAGCACAGCACAGAGCATAGATCTGGCCGATAAGAGGAACATTCCCTATGCAGACATCGCCAAAGAACTTGCCGTAGAAGTTATGACTATCTGGCAAAGAGCTAACAGGAAGTTCCGTCCACCAGTCGTTATAAGTGAGCGGCAACTACAGAGGAATATCGAGACAGCTCTGAAAATAGCATCCGACATCGGCAGAAGAAGGGTAACGTCGAAAAAATATTTGCAAAAGGCAACCGACAGGCTAGACAAACTCCTAGATTTGTCGCGTTGTAAATGTCCGATTGTGGCGTGCGATCAAGCCGGTTGTGAGGGCTGTGATACCGATGCGCACTGCGAGTGCAGCTGCCCCCGAGATCGGAAAATTCCACGCATCGAACTCAAATTCCTCATGAGCCAAAGGCAAAAGTCAAGTGATATGAAGGGATCGATGCAGATGATGGGGAAAGATGCCATTGAGTCCAGGAGAGAGAGAGCACGCGAAGTGAAACAGGACACAGCAAGGGCTCGGGATGAGAGGGCGAAACTCGAGAGAGAGTCAACTTCTGATGAAAGGACTTCAGGGGAGATGATGAGAGAAATGATGCCTGAAGATGTCGATAACAGTGCCGACACAGAAGATGATGCAGAATCTTTAACGAGTCAAGTGCAGCCCAGCGGCACCAGAAATATGGTAAAAATAGCACAGACTGCACTCGCGGCTATTCGCTACAATGTGTCCGATTACGCAACCGCTGCTGTCGCGAGCGGATATCTGCAGGATCTCATGAGGGCTGGCATTGTGCAAAAGAATATGGGACATCTCGCAGTAGATCGAATGAAGGTCACTAGGGCCAAGAACAGTCTGATGATGAGCATGAGAAAAGACGGACCGAAAGAAGGCGGAGCGGAATGTGTGATGTTTGACAGCAGGATTGATGCGACTAAAGTCATTATCTATGACGAAGAAACACAGACAAATCACACGACACTGAGGATGGAAAACCACTATTCACTAACTGACGAATACGGAAAGTATCTCACTCACTTTACCCATGAGAAGGTAGAGGGAACCAAGTCTTCTTCAGAACAAGCTGCAGACTTCATTGTGAATTGGATGACGACACACGGAGTTGATGAAACACTCGTCGCTATCGGAGCTGACTCGACTGCAAGCAACACCGGCCACAAAGGTGGAATCATCCACTTCATTGAGCAGAAGCTGGGGCGAAAGTGTGCGTGGCTGGTGTGCGAGCTCCATACGAATGAGCTACCTCTTCGCCACCTCATCGAACAGCTGGGTGAGAGGTCATTTCAGTTCGTAGCATGCTCTCGCTAAACCGTGTTGTCAGTCTAGGTAGTCCGGTTATCAAGTCTCATTACGATACAGAGGTCAGTATTATGCCTCTCTTTGGTTAGGGCCCGTTATATTCCGATATACAGATGTATTCCTGCCTGTATGCATTTTAAAGAATTGTGAATTCCTGCTGCAAACTTTGTGCCAAAGAAATATTTTAGCGCACTGCAAATCATGACTCCCAGCATCCGGAACTCTAAAGGTATAGACTGAATAGATACCTATTACAGTTATAGCATGTTTTGCAGATGGAAAGACAAACTCCAAGACGGGGTTTTCGGGCGAGGTGGGCAAACTGCTGCAGCGAGCGAAGGAACTCCCTGTGAACTACAATTTCAAGCCCATCACGACCGGGGAACCCTTGATCGATCTGCCGGACGAAGTCGTGCGGGACTTGTCATCAGACCAGCGGTACGCGTACGGGATGGTGCAGGCGGTGCGGTCTGGGGAGCTGCCGAGGGACATGGCCCTCTTGCAGCACGGGCCTACCTGTCATAGCCGGTGGTTAACCACTGGCTGTGCGCTTCTCCGACTGTGGGTAGCCGACCACGGCCTAGCGGGAGAGCTACTGCTGAGACTCGAGCGGCTCGTCACATTCGTTGTCAGCTGCTACTTCAAAATGTGGTTTGACATGAAGGTCAGAAGTAGCTGGCTGGACGCGCCGCGCCACGTCATCACGGCCCTTCGATGCCTCCGGCAACAGGATCGGGTGGTTCGGGACGCTGTTGCACCACACATCAAGCGTGGCGCGTGGTTTGCACACAGTGAGGCGATTCTGCAATCGATGGTGTGCAGCAGCAGCCGCACCGAGCGGGAGTTTGGTGTCGCCAAAATCCTCCAGCTGCGCAAGGGCGACGATCGAGGGGACATGTATGTCAGGGAAATGAGAAAGCCCAAGCTGAACGATGGCGCCACCAAGCTAGAGGAACTGATAGACTGGGATAACGCACATGAGCCGGTGCTCACCTGCGGTCTCAGCAGCGACCAGGTGAAGGAGTTCATTGAAGCTCCGATGGTTGCTCCCACCTACGCTGCTCATACGCAGGGCACCGAGCGCATAGTGAAGGAGGTAACGGCGGCATCTGCCGCAGTGTACGGGTTCGACCGCCGAGACGGATTTATTCGGGCTCGAGCCGTTCACAGGGAGCTGCTGCCAGTATTTGCTACTAAACGTGACATGATGCGAATGCAACAGATCATGGAGGAGTAGGGAGAGAGCAAACGTAACATGCGTGCAGTAGCATCACTGGTAACAGCTGCCTGTGATTGTAACCCGATAGGCTTCTTTCCCCATGGCGTGTATTTTTTTGTCCTGTCGTCTGTTACAAATGTATCACCTGTGATCGTTGGATGTATGACTTACATTCTTGTTAATGATAAATATAGTCGTATGTGCCATCCCTATACTTTTTCACATGAAACAGGATATATAATGAGTTATGATAATTTTGAGTGCTGGATTCGAATTCTGCACCTAAATTTACGTCTAGAACTTTAAAACCGGGAATTTCGGACACTTTCCAAATTTGACCTTATGTGACCTCTGAACTTTGACCTCTCGTGACCTCCGACCTTGAGAAGAAATGCCGCATTAAATAATATCACAAGCTGCGTAGTTGCCATATCGGTGATATATTCCAAATTTTGTTCATTTCTTCTATAACCGTCACAAGATAAACCCAGGAAAGCTACGAAAATAGCGATTTTTGGCCAAATTGAGGTCAATGACCTGACCTGGAGCGAGAACCCGCGACCTTAGGTCATCATGTTTGGTGTCGATGGATTCATCTCGTTCCGTGCAACATGATTTAACTTGTTTCATGGTTCTATCTTAATTTGAAAGGAAATTAGAACAAATTTAGCCCATTTTGGGGGAAATTTTGGATTTTAAAGTGCGATTTTGCGCAGCAAAAATTTGAAATAAATTTTTTTAAAAATATGTTTCATGTTCCTTATGACCAAAAGCAAAAAAACCCACTACGCGGTTTTTCCGGAAAAATACTTCGTCTCTGACGTTCTACCCTAGTGTACATGCCACGGCGCTTTATGCGTGTGTGTGCATGGGTGTAACCACGGTTTCGAAATTGGAGGGGGGAACAAACCAGGCACGCGGTAAGTTTGGACAAGATATATGGGTACCCTACCACCCACCCCCACCAAAAAAAAACTCTTGGATTTCAGTCACTTCTTTTTCAATGTCTGGTTTTGTGATTTGCCATTGTTAAAAATAATATTTTGCTGACAAGAAATTGTAAATTTGCAGTATTACGTGTTTTTTTTCCAAAAATATTGTCTTAAGGATACCATGTTTATGAACGTGACTAAGATGATGGGACCACTTATTTTCTGTGGAAATGGTGGGGACAATTTGAAATTTTGTTCGATTTTTTATTTCGAACAAGAACTAAACAAACCTAGCCTAACCAAACCTAACACATTTGTTTGCTTTATGGAGGAAATGCGTGTAAGAACTGTTCTTGTTACCACCTTAAAGCACAATAACACCGAAAGGTTTCCAAACATTAACAAAAAATTTCAAACAAAACTTTTCCTTCTTCAAAAGCAGCTTAGGCGCGCCGCGGCAAGCCGCGTCAAATGACACCCACTTGATGCAAATTGAACCCATAGCGATGGATCGTGAGGAATTTGAAAAATTCAAACTAGCCTTTGACCGTGATATATCCCGGTTTCAAAATGTTACTCCATGGTTCACCATGAGCTATCGCTTGATAGTGGATCTGGGTAGGCTTGAGTGAAAACCAAAAAAGAAAATGTGAGACGAACGAAGGGATCAGCTTGAATTTTGACCCGTCGAGATGCTTTCGATTTATCCGCTGTCTGATACCGCACAAGCGACGTCGAATGACATCATTTTCTGCAAATTGAAGCCAAAGCGACGAGACGCGAGGCCATTGAAGAACTCAATCAAATCTTTGACCTTGACATGTCCAGATTTGAAATGTTACTCGAGTGTTCACCACTGGTCATTGCTTGCTATCAGATTTGGATGGGTTTGAGCGAAAACGAAAGAAAATTGAGCGGACCGGATGATCAGCTTGGCCTTTGCCCTTGAAAAATAATTCGATTGCTTAGCGTTCTGATAGTGCATAACAAGTCACGTCGAAGGTACAACGCAAACCGGTTTCTTCGGTTTCCTCTCTTTTTTCGTTTCCACCCAAACCTGCCCGAATCTGGTATTGATGGAAATTTGATGGAAATTGAAGCGATAGCAACCGAACCTCGCGTTCGGTCGATATCGCTTCGATATCACCATATAATAAATCAAGCTAACCTTTTACCTAGAAGTTTCTCCTTGGCATGTACCAGTTTCAAATGTTACGCCATGATTCAACACAGGCTCAATACCAGATTCGGGCAGGTTTGGGTGAAAACGAAAAAAAGGAGGAAACCGAAGAAACCGGTTTACGTTGTACCTTGACCGATAAGGTGGTAACGTGAGACCTATGTGTTTGCTTATATCGTGTTCAGTGCAAGCAGAATCATTTGTGGTAATTGATTCGAATGATCATAAACCCGTCGCTGAATGCCGATGCCCATGCAAATACGCCTCTGGCGAACACTTCGCTAAATACGAATACGAATACGACGTTAACTTGACGTACTTGCTTAAGGCTACCCATGACTCTCCTCCATGGTCTTGAAAGTACCGAAGGGCACCCAGAGTCACGTTTGTTCAAGATATATCAATATTTGCACAGGGGAATGCAACGTAATAAAGTCTTGTGATAATGCAAATTTGTTGCCTGGCAAAGCACAATTTTCTATCGAAGCGATAACACAAGATGGCCACGGTTCATGTTATTCAAGAATAGCCTGGAAGCAAATATTTATACGTTTGCTGATTTACAATTCGGAGATTTTGTGGCGATAGATAGCCTGTGAACCCCGTTGATTGGCTTGATCGGTTTCCAATATTTTTGGTGATTCTCTTGCATATATATTTTCACTTTATCAATGATTAAGTATAATTTTGCGGCGATCATACTCAGGTAGCTGAGGAAAAAATTGAGAGGGACAAATCGTCACTTTTCAGAAATTGGGGGACATGTCCCCTCAGCCCCCAGTGGTTACATCCCTGTGTGTGTGTGTATCTTTGCATGTGTAGGTGTGGGTCAAACTCTCTAGCCCGGGTCAGATGCCCGCTGCACCTCCAGCCCATCGTCCTGCGCCAGGTACGCTATGATGCTGGCAAGTTTGACAAACCCAGGTGAACTATTGATGCAATTATCGGTGTCGCACAGACCTGCATAACGCGCCGTGGCATGCACACAGGGCGATGTGAATGATAATGGATCCGACATTGTGGAATGCCATCCACGGTTTTGTGTATTCTGTTGTCTCGCCTTTCGCCATTGACGCAGTGTTTCGAAATATATCGTTTGTCAGCCCAGCGAGAGATTGCGATGCGTGTCACGTTTTTACGCTGGACTTCGAGCGCATGATCGTGTGTTTATTTCAATTTTTTTATTTTGCATTGTGTCACCCTGAAGGCCTGTGGCCGAGACGTTGGTAACTTGTTTGTTCATGAAAATATCGTTTTATCACTGTGGCACTTATGCATAACTTGTCGAAATATAATTCATATATATATATATATATATATATATATATATATATATATATATATATATATATATATATAATATATATATATATATATATATATATATATATATATATATATATATATATATATATATATATATATATATATATATATATATATATATATATACATATGGGTGTTGTTTCATGGCAATTATTCGGGGCAATGTGCTACAGAATTGATGTACGTATAAGATGCAGCTGTTTAACACACGCACCGAAGGGGAAGGGGTGGAAGCCGCCCACTTCTCAGGTTTTTTTTTGTTACGTTATCTCATAAACAGGCAGCGATATTGTAATGCACTCTGGTGACTTCGTTAAAGATTGGTAAACGTATCCTATGCAGCAAAAAGTCGAAATCCGTGAGTAAATATAAGAATTTCGTGGGTGTCAAATCGACCGACCGGGCGGCGGCCGGCGAACGTAAGAGGTCACAAAGGCTTCGTCGGTGTGGTGGAGAGGCGGTGCGATGAGGCAGGCGATAACACGACCTCATTTGATCTTAAAGGCCTGGGACCATTCAAATTGTATTGCAACGAGTTCACTACAAACATAATCTACTGTCCAAATTGTGTACCTATAGCTTCAGTAGTTTCGGAAATGTTACCGGCGGGGGCCGAATCCTCGCCCGTCCTCTGCGCGTTGTGTCAGAGGCCCTCCAGCGTGCGTGTTAATGGATCCTGTCCTCAATTATGTTTGTATGCAAGATTTAGGCCACCTAATCTGCTGATAGGATACATTTATAATTGATGTGATGCTGAGGAGGAATATAAAAATATAACCACTAGAAGACCATGGGGTAGACAATTATCCGAGTCCATTAAAAGCCCGACAAAAGAACAGCGAATGCAATTTTCGAAACGTATCGTTCTATATGTGTGTTCACCAGTCACGTTTACTTCGTTGCTCATATATCAACGAGCAAAGCTACTTTACAATCTGCGAGCCCACCTGCAACCCGATGCCTGGTGGCGAACTCTTAGCATATTATTAATATTAACATTCAACATGAAGGGTTGAGTTCTTATACGCAACTTTTTAATAAATTTTATGTCATTTATTGCATGTGTTCTTGACCATGAAAAGAATGACGATATTTAATCCAGACCAAGTGCAGTTGCCATTTAAATATATCTAACGCACCGACTGCCGTCTTCACGTCAGTTTATCTAATACCAATATCACCTGAAAAGAGCCCTAGTTCAAGATATCCTCAAAATCCATGCAAACAAGACCAAGTAGGTTTTAGCTTTTGTATCACTGCGTTCGCTCGCAACGCTCGCTCACTCTGTCTGAACAGCTAGTCCATACATGTAAGGTGAACGCTGCCTGGGAAAGGTGTGTGGACGAATAAGTGTTAAGTATGGCTATATCTGGCAATCTAAATCAAGTCAGGCGCTTTCTGACCTTCACATTCTCATGACTTGTCATGAGAAGATGAGGGTGTGATAGCTGTTGCAAAATTCCATGATGAAGAAAATAATACAACGCATTTGCCTTTAGTGATCTGAGGGCACATAGCACACAACACAGCATTATTTAGGAACGGCACCGTCATTTGCCATCTGCCGCGGTCTCTCACCAACAGCCAGACTACGACACCATGCAGATGTACAAATGCATGTGTGTGACCATAGCACACCCCTGTAACCCATCATAATACACCATGACCCTTGCTACCTCAACACCGTTACCCGTACCAGTGCCCTACTAGTAAAGGTAGACATGTGGTGGAATGAAGCAGCTGTCGTGACCGATGTAAAATCGATCTCATACATGTCTCATAGCGTTTCTAAACTCTATTAGCAGAACAAATGTCGATATTGAATTGGCCCCGCGTCACCAACGTTGAACGAAAACCTTGCAACTGCATACTTTCTGCTTGTATTATTATAGACGCACACTTGCTCGTGGACTGTCAATCTTGAAGTACTGAAGGTTTGAGACCGCACAGCTGTCTAGGAAGAAGCCGGTGCAGATGGGCAGGGGAATAAACAATGCTGTGAATAAACCAGGCCACATGCGAGCAAACGTGGTTTCTGCCAACGAGAAGGCGGAATACAAGCAGGTGAGTACACAGGGGTATAGGACAAGATCAGTTGGGTGTATGGGGGGGGGGGTGCTCAGCCCTGGTTCGATCAATACATTCAAATACTAATTTATCTCTTAATTTGGGTCAGTATATTTTCTCATAAAAAACAACATTAATTTCATAAATATTATTTTATTTTCCCTTTTCCTGTTTTCCATGAAACATTTTTCATGTTCATGGGAAACAGGAAAATGGAAAATATTTATCCCCGGATAGGCTATAGGATATCCGGGGACAAAAGATTCACAAAATGGTTAATCGCAAAACTATTATCGCATAGGCATGGAGAATGCGTTTAGTGCCGAAACGACTTCTTCCCATTTCTCTTCGCATTGTGCCTAATTTCATCATTGTTTTTACGATATATATGTATGTTACATCAAATTTCCGTCGATCCATACGGATTAAAAACGGTACGAAAGGAAACAACATGCAACCATCAAAGCAAACTCCACATCGCGATGAGTGCTAAATGACCAATGTAATTATCGATTTGAGAGAACTTAAAATATGATTGCTTGTACTATTTCAATTTATCAAAGAGGTCAGTCACCACCAATACCAAAAAATACTTAGATGAACCGTGAAAATGTCGTCAACACTCATTATATATTTTGGGCAATCTTACACCTACTAGGTTGTCGAATACGACATACTAATCCAGCATTGCTTGCTTGCAGCATTGCTTGAATTTTCATGGGTTTGACTTCCAAAGTTGGGGCTGGTTTCCAAGGTGGGTGGGGTCGGAGCTGTAAGTTGTTGGATTGAAGCCCTCCCAACTGAATAAGATCCTACACCCATGTAAGTACAGTACAAGACATCAAATGTGCAACCCTGTATGGCCGTCTGATTCGCCGACATCACAGAAATAATACAGTTTAAAATTATCGATAACTAAATGCACTGCATGTGTATTAGTTTGCTCCTTCTGTAGTATTTTGCGGGTCTCTGTAGCTGTTCTAAAAAGTAACCATTTATGATGTCTCTCGGTTTTGGACGTACTATGTGTATCATATTGCAAAATACGTGTGCGTGGCCATCACGCAAGTATAAATGGTACCTGCGAAATAAGCAAAGTAGTCGTTATAGTATAAATCACGGTTAATTTAAAAGTAGGTATTTATTACACATGTAGCCAAAATATATCAGAAACTAATTATTCCCCATTTTGAAGGTTGTGCGTCGGATGATGGGCCATACACCATGCTGTAGCACCGGCTAAAAAACAAGGATGTGCACAAGGAGTAACTATCAAAGCTCAACAATTCAAGTTCCGCGGTGCGGAGGCCCAGCCAGCGCTGAGGACTTCTGCCAGGGGCGGATTCAGAATGGTATGGGGACAGATTCTTGGAAGCCTCGGCTTCAGGCCTGGTGTCAGCAATGGCAGCAGGATACTCAGCAGCGCATACGGTGCCAGTCGGCGCAGTGTCTCAGGATATCAGTTCGCTGGCAGCACAACAGGGTATCGTCGCGATGTTGACGGCGGCGGTCAGTCGCCTGGAATCAAACGTCCTGAGTGGCATGTCACCGGAGTGAACGGGCGGACGTCACCAGTTCCAGGGCCATCGGCGGAGCCATCGGCGGGGCCATCGGCGGAGCCATCGGCGGAGCCATCGGCGGAGCCATCGGCGGGGCCATCGGCGGAGCCATTGGTGGGACTATATGTGGGACGATCGGCGGTCCATCCGTGGGACCATCGGCCTGGCCATCGATGGGACCATTGGCGGGGCCATCGGCAGGGCCGTCTGCGATGCTCGGTGGGACTATCGTCGGGGCCATCGGTTCTCCCACTCCGATCGCAGCCCGCAGTATTGTGCATTTTGCTGCATGCCCATCTTCATTTGATATTGGGGTGGGGAGCACATGCCCCTCTAAAATCATGCAAAACAACACCCCTGTATATGTATACATTGCCATGAACGGTTCACGCCAACATGATAACATGATTGGTAACTTTAACATTGGTAACATGGCTGAACATTTGTTCAAAAAAGAGAGGCGATTATTAACACGGCTGCGATAAACTCCGACCTGTGGTAAAAGAGGGGTAGTTTATCAACATCAACGTGGTGAATCCTTCAGCCCAAATTCGGGGAAGAGATACTTAAGACGGAGCCTTCTGCCGAAGTTCAGGGCATTGGGAGCATGTGCCCCCCTCCCAGCATAGAAAGGTGGCGTCTCTTCAGCCAGGAAAAGGACCCTTCCGGGAATGCTCGAACCTACTCCCCCACCGACTTTTTTCAGCCAGCGGTACCCCTCGTAAGGCAAATGCGCCACTCCAAGTACTTTGAAAGTGATGCCACTCCGGACACATGTTTCCTATGACAAATACTCGATCCCCTGCCTCGACTTCTATGGTCATTTTTCTCCGATTATCATAGCTCAATCATCAGAATGAGGTTAAATGCAATTCGAAAGTTAACATCGTGAGCACCGTCTATACGACGCTTTCGTCATCGTGTTTAGAGTTTGCATGTAATAAATATCAGCGAGGAGTGTATCTAGCTGATAACGATACTTCAGGTAAAAATGCATCATTCTCCACGATTGAACAATGCAAGAGTTCTTGAACAGAGCAATATTAATGGAAGCTACCTAGACAGACCCAGAATGATGTGTTCCATCGTCAGCATAAAATTAGCATGAGACAGAGACATGGCGCGAACTGTCAGTGGACTCTTTTCACTGACGGGAGCTGAGCCCCGAGTAGCAGCCTGCAATGTGCACTGGGCACATTATTTATGTGTTAATTATAAATAAGGATGATCGTAGCAGCCTGGCCGCAGTTAGGATCAGACTTGCAGATAGCTTTTCAATGGCCTGCACATAAGTTGTCTGGAGACGTTTATAGGAATGCATAGGTACGCCTGGTTAACCCAGCTGAGCGAACTCTGCTGAGTCAGATTTTGTGTAGTTAGAACAGCTGGAGCGTACAACTGATGGTCTCATGGAATTCGAGTCGTAGTGCATGTGATGGTGTTGCCGCCACACTTGGTGCCGCAGGCAGGCTGTCGGGGCCGTCGGGTGTTTTGGTTAGAAGCTAGGTGAACTTGATTACGAAGTGAAACTGAAAAGTGGCAAGATGTTGTAGTTGCACCACAATAGGTAGTTGCCAGCTAACTCATCCTGTCGAACATGAAGGTCCGACCGGTCTCTCACCAGCGTCTCACCAGTGGTGTAGCCTTGGATGTTTTTATTGGGGGGGGGGCACTTGCCCTCCCCTCCCCAATGTTGGCTTTGCCCTCCCAATAATTTCAATTTTGCATGGGACCCTATGTGGTATGCTCACCAATCCATTTGGGCCCGCTCATTGGCTTCATATATTGTACCCTCTCAATATTTTAAAGAAACCTAAGCCTGTGGTGTGCATAATCTGCGCTCGAATTGTCTTCCATGGAGGGTTCGACATGGATAGTCATTGGGACATTGAATGTGCCGCTTCACAGCATTATTTGAAGATATACTACGCCGCTTCACTTTCAGGTCTTCCCTCACAGCTTATCAGGGTGATTACCACGGGTCAGTGTTCAAGGGCAGGAAATCGCATTTGCGGTCGTCACGTGCTAATTTGCTCTGCAGCTATGAAGGGAGAAAGACGGGCTAATATGCTGTTCCTGCCTTGCGTGCCTCAGTCGAACAAACAGCGAACGAGCTACGCTGGACCTCTGTCGACAAGAAACAATTGATCACTCTGGATTTTGGATTGCGGTAACACAGACAGGGGAGGAAAGGCTTACGATGGCAATCAATCCTTTCCTTGTTCTATCCAGGCTGTTGTCAGGTCCCAGAGAACTCTACTAATCCGTACTTAGTCACCTACGGGATCACCATGGCGGAGATAAAAGGGCCAACAGCACTTCTTATGGCCACTTAGGCTGTTGTCAGGCCCTTAAGAACGTCTGCGAGCCGTTGCGAAGGACTACAGGCCATTACGAACGTCTTCGGACCCTTACGAACGCATACGGATCCTTACGAACGTCCACTGGTCCTTATAAATTTATGCGGGCCTTCACGATAGACTTCACGAACGTCTTTGAGCGCATACAGATGTGTACGGGCCCTCACGAATAGCTGCGGACCACTATGAACCTCCACGGGCCTTTACTGATATTTGCGGGCCCTTACGAATTTCTTCGGGCGCTTACAGAAACCTATGGGCCCTTATGCATGTTTCCGAGTCATTACAAACGCCTAAGGTTAGCCCTGCATGCATTACAGTTTAGAGTTTTCGAGTCGAAACGTGGCGATAGGTGCAAATTATCGTTCTGTTCTCCCCTCCCCCTGCTGAAGCTTGCCTTCTGCACCGCACACCCTGGGACGTCAGATTTGGCATGTGTGTTATCACTTGCTAATGACCCCACTTCACTGATAAGCGCACAGGCGAAGCATCGCTGGGCGGCCGGCCGGCCGGCCTCAAATAGGCCGCCGACTGGAGGACCGACCGACCGGCCGGATCCATTCACGGGACCGGCTGTGTAGCCATTGTTACCAGCTTGATATCATGAGCAAATTTAAGCAGCATTTTCCTCAGCCTTATCTCAATGTTGTTCACAAAGATTATAAAGAGAAGAAGACCTGGAACGGAGCCCTGTAGCACAACACTCAAGATTCTTCCATTCAGATCGATATCCATTGTTCCATGTGATCCATTGGTATCCATTTATCCAGTGAAGGAAACACACTACCTTTGTTTCCTTCTCCTGAACCATGAATTCAATCCAGCCTAGAACTTTTCCATTAATCCCGTGTTGCTGATGAATGAATTGTGACACTTCGTGTGGAAACCCAAATGGATGGCCTATAGTTATATGTGGTTGAAAATACGATCAAAACCATGTTAACAACAAGTTTAACCACTAGAAGCCGCATAATTACAGGCAACGAGGATTGATTAACCGATTTCAAGGGTTGACTCACTAGATGCCGTTTGGCAATATGTTTCGTGAAGTCATGGCTGAGTTCCGACTGTGACTGCCGGGAATAACCGGATATAGCGATTGGTTTAATAGGCACAAAACGTGGATGTTTAGGAGTATTTATGGCATTATATCGGGAGAGACTATGTCAGATGATTGCTTGAGCGGCTGTTCTGTCGTTGGTCGGTATATTGGACTGATACCTATTGATAGGTATCAGTCCAATAGGCCATCTATGGTTGATTCCTGACTTAGAACTAGCCAGCTATAATAACAGGAAACTGCCAACTGGAGGCTGATGTCTCGGTATCTGCATATCAATATCGCTGGGAGGGGAATCAGGGCAGAACGTATTTAACACGGCCAACCTGAATTGAAACCACGACAGGAACGAGAACGGAAATGGCATTTGGTACCAGAATGCCCTAATACGTCCATGTGAAATGCACTCAAGCTCTGCCCCAGTGTGCTCTTGCTGTGCCATTAATTTACGCATGAATTTGCGTATAAAGTACATCATAGGTATGTATGCAAAGTGAACATTTGAATTCTTCTTGTTTAAGTAAAGAAACCATGCCACGGATGAAGGAACTTTCTGAAGAAACTTTTCACAACTGTCCCCCAGTTCTATGGTGAGATTTTCCCAAGTTATTCCATTTTTGCCAAAGTACTACAGGATTGATGTCGGTATAATAAGTGGTCGGAATGAACGGTCGGACGTCAATACTATTCCTGGGCCATCGGCGGTGTCATAGGCGGGACCATTCGTGGGATTATCGGCGGGATTATCGGCGGGATCATTGGCGGGGCCATCGGCGGGTCCACCTGCGGGGCCATCGGCGGGACCATCGGTGGGACCATCGGCGGGGCCATCAGGGCTCCCGCTTCGATCGCAGCCCGCAGTTTTATCCTTTTTGCTGTATGCCTATTTCCATTTCATAATGGAGGTGGTGGTGGGGCAAAATTCACTATTGGAGGAGCAAAATTCAGCATTGGGGAGGGGCATGCCCCTAAAAAATTGTGCAAAACAACACGTCTGATTATAGGGCTCCAATCCATTCTTGTTAAGGGTCCAGTACATTTGTGCACACACATCGAGCACACTCCACCATCCCGGCTCTTTTCAGGGCTTATTGCTTTTTTTTGTGCACCGACGTTCTTAAGCTACCGGGGCGTTTTCGAAGACCCCGATGTGTTTATTTAGTGCAGTCATTTTTTTCCTTTTTGGGACCATGCTGCTTTTTGCGGGTCCGGCCTGCTTTTATGGCCCTTATGTGACTGGCATGGCCACGGTGTGCTTTGAGGGCCTCCTGATTTTTTTAGAGCTCCCGGTGTGCTTAATTAGTGCTACAACGCGTGTTTCAAGGTTCTGTCTGTTTTTGCGAGGTTCAGTGCCCTTTAGAGGGCCGTTTATATGGCGAGTACCGTCTATATGGCGCTATAGTTCTACCGAGTTTGCATGCAATAAATATCAGTGCGGCGTAGAAATGCACCAGGCGTCACGATTGAACAATGCAAGAGTTCTTTGACAGAACATCATTAAGGAAACTACCTGGACAGACCGATATTAACGTGTTCGATCGTCAACAAAACATTGGCACGATATCAAGACATGGCGACCTGCCAGTGGATCCCTGTCGCTGATGTGAGCTGAGCCCCGAGTAGCAGCCCACAATGTATTCTGGGCGCATTATTTTTGTGTTAACTATGGAAAAGTACGATCGTAACAGCCTGGCTGTAGTTAGGATCAGAGCTGCAGTTAGCTTTTCAACGACCTGCACCTCAGTTGTCTGGAGACGTGCGTTGTAATGTATAGACGGTGTATCTGGTTGACTCAGCTGGACGAACTCTGCTGAGTCAGATTTTGTGTAGTTAGAACAGCTGGAATGCACAGCTCATGGGTACAATGTACTCCAGTCGTCGTGCACGTGAGAGTGCCGCCACCAACCCTAGTGTCGCGGGCGCACTGTCGGGGCCGTCGGGTGTGTTAGATAGAACCATGGTGGACTTGATTACAAGGTGAAACCAGAAAGTGGCAAGATGTTTTTGTGCACCACAACAGGTGGCAGTCAGCTAACTCATCATGTCGAACATAAAGGTACGACCGATCTCTCACCAGCATCATGTAGGCACCAGGATGTAGCATTGTATGCTTTTGGGAGGGCACTACCTCCCCCACCCCCCAAAAAATAATATTGGTCTTGCCCTCCAAATAGCTTCAACTTTTGACATGGGACCCTGTGTGCTATGCCCCTCAATCCATTTGGGCCCACCCATCACCTTCGCGTATTGCACACTCTCAATAATTTTCAGAAACTAAACCTATGCCTATGGTAGGTGCAATCCGTTCTCAAATTGTCTTCCACGGAGGGTTGACATGGATTGGGAAAATGGACTGTGCCACTTCACAGCACCATTGGAAGGTACGCTGCACCGCCTCACTTTCCGGCATTCCGTCACAACATATCTAGACGATGACCGCGGTCCAGTGTTAACGGGCAGTAAGTTGCATCTGCGGTCGTCACGTGACAACTTGCTCTGTAGCCGTGAAGGGAGAAATACGGGTGTATGCTGTTCCTGCCTTGCGTGCCTCAGTCGGACACATAGTATTGGCCGTACAGCGAGCTGGCTACGCACGACTCCTGTCGACATGGAACAATTGATCACTATGGATTTTGGACTGCGGTAACACCCAGAGCATGGGTGCAGCCACGGTTTCGAAATTGAGGGGAGGGGAACAAACCGGGGACGCGGGATGTTTAAACAGGATGGAGTGGTAGCCCCCCCCCCCCAAAAAAAATCGTTCGATTTCAGCCACTTCATTTTCAATTTCTGGTTTTCAAACTTACCATTGTTAAAATGACATTTTGGGGACAAAATGGTTTGCCAAAATTAACAAACTTCACTCCTTATCACTGCCTATGAACATCTAGGTTTATGTCGTATGTGTTGAGCCCGAGTTCAAAATCAATGCATAGCAATGCTGAAAGTACGTTAAACGTTGTCCCCTTGTAGCATACAAAACAAGAAAATATTCGACGATGGCTTTATTGTAGTAAATATAGGAATACAATAACCTTTCCCATGCTTGATTTCAGTGTACCCGCTGGAATTTTTCAGCCAGAGGCGACCCTATGAAAGAAAAAGGCACCCTATTGGAAGGAAAGGCACCCCTTCGGGAAGGACCGAGTGCAACCCGTCCCCTCTATTTTTTCAGCTAGGGTGCCCCTCCAGGTGCTTTCGCAGTGGCGCCGCTCCACAGAAATGGCGCCCCTCCAGACAAGTGCCCCCGTGACAATCCCTTGATCCATCCCTGATTACAAGATTGCTCTCTCGCGATTATGAACTCCGGCTGGTTATAAAATCGTGCGCATTCAAGTGTGACTTCTCTTGCAAATTTCACAACTTCCATTGAACCATTAAGAGGAAAGCAGACAAGTTGAAAAGTTATATCTTTTATATGTCCGGAACAGCAATGTGAGAGTGTAAATAAAAACCAGCGACGATAGCGCCGTCCGAGCAGGTTACGACGAGCAGATTACGAGTCACATAGGATATGAGTGCGTCCTATCACAACGGCTGCAAACATAAAGAGATTTGATCCTTCTATTCCTATTACACTGAATCATTGTACACACACCGGACCTTCGACACCTTCGAAATTATTTCGATATATGAACATTCTGATAACATACGGCAAGCCACGTCGAATGACACCCACAACATGGAAATTGAATCCATAGCGAAAAAAAACGTGAGGAATGAAGCATCTATGCTAACCCTTAGCCCTGAGGCTTGACCTGACATGTCCCTGGTTGAAATGTTACTCGAGGGTTGCCCACGGGCTATCTCTTGATAGGAAACATGGGCAGCCTTGTGAGAAAACGAAGAAACTCGGGCGGCTGAATAAACGATTTCGTCCTTTTAGGCGACCGAAGAAACCGGCTTGACCTTTGATCTTTGAAATTAGTTCGATTTCGTAACATTATAGCACGGCACAAGGCACGTCGAATGCCGCCCACTTGGTGCAAATTGAACCCATAGCGACGAGTCGTGAGGGCTTCTAACAATTCAAACTAGCCTTTGACTTTGAGGTTTGACCTTGACATATCCAGGCTTCAAAATGTTACTCGAGGGTTCACCATGGGATATCGCTTGATAGTAGATTTGGGTAGGCCTGGGCGAAAAAAAAGCGAGGCGACCGAAGAAACCAACTTGAATTTTGACCGGTCAAGATTGTTTGGAATCATCAACTTTCTGATACCGCACAACAAACGATGTAGAATGGCATCCATTTCCCGAAATGTGAACCATAGCGACGAAACGCGAAGTCATTGAAGAACTCAATCAAACCTTTGACCTTGACATGTCCCGGTTTGACTCGAGTGTTAACCACTAGCTATCGCTTGGTACCAAATTTGGATATGTTCGAGCGAAAACGGAACAAATTGAGCCGATCAGCTTAGCCTTTGCCATTGAAAAACAATTCGATTGCTTAGCTTTCTAATACCGTATAACAAGACACGTCGAACGATGGCCATTTGATGGAAATTGGAGCGATAGCAACCGAACCTCGCGTTCGGTCGATATCGCTTCAATATCGCCATCTAATAAATCAAGCTAACCTTTTGCCTGAATGCGAATACGAATACCCCGTTAACTTGACGTACGTGCTTAAGGCTGCCCATGACTCTCTGATCAGTAGACGTGATACAATCAAGTATATGTACTTCAGTGCACTTTCTTAACCAGGGCAAGCAATGTCTTCAACACAAAAGCAATTTCTTACACAGACCAGTAATGTTTTAATTAAACCAGTAATGTTAATTTCTTACCAGATCAGTAAGAAAATAAATGTATGAATTTAACATCAAAATCAACTATTTCAATTTGTAAATGGTGCAAATGGAACCAGCATGGAAAGCACACACCAAGCATGTGGAGTTCTCTGAAATGAGATGTAAATCCAATACAATCCATTCAACAGAAATGCAAGCATTTGTCCTGTTCAAACATTCATACCACATGTATGGTGCATAAACAACAAAGTTACACCATACTTATGGTGCATACCTACAGCATCAACATTGGTGGGTGTATTTGTGAATATTCCAATATTAGGTAGCCTTCTTTCTACTAATAAACAGGCCGAAACATGCCTACCTACCTACGTACTTCCTTAATAATACTTGAACCTCTATACCCTATCAACAAGAAAGCGGTGTTTGTCTGAGCTGCGGCATAAACGTAACTGTTCTTCCCAACACATCCTGTTTGTGAGCCTGCCCTCTCTCCTGCCAGCATTTCTGCTGAACGTCACACACGAGGTGAGGTCAGCATCGACGTCACGGATTCTATCCAGTTTCTAGTACGACCCAGTACGATCCGTTTTGAGTAAGTAGGTAGGACGGTCGAAGTGTCGTAAAACTAATAACCAACCAACTCTTACAAACATGTCTTATTTCAATTACAGGTAAAAAGGTGGCAAGTTTGCAGTCTAATTAAATTTCTAATTTCTTGGGATTTCTTTTTCAGTGCAATGTTTATGAATGCTGAGCATGGTGTGACCACTCATTTTGCCTGCAAATACATGCATTTTAGTTCAGAGACAAAATAATGGCCAAAAAATGGCTTGGAGTTGGGTAGTAGGTATATCATAAAAAGTAATGTTCAAAATAAATTACAAAATATGTAACATAACTTAGCCATCCGTGCAAGAATGCATGCATGGCTAAGGTGCAATCCAACCATAAACATCCATGCAAGAAAACAAATTATTTTTTAATGGAAATAGATATTTGTGCTTTAAGGGGCTTTATGATTTCTTGAAATTTATTAAATTAAATATTGAATAAAATTAAATATTAAATAAAATTATATATTAAATAAAATGAAATATAAATGAAACAGGTAATTAAAATTAATTGAAATTTAAAAATTAAATACAAATGCAACAACCTAACCTAACCAAGCTGGTAATCTTTACCTTTCGGCAAACACATACTGCCAAGGTTAGTGATTTGCAGAGGTGTACAGTGGGGAACAGTGACGTCACTGGAGTCAGGGAAGTGACGTCACGACATCACAAGTGCTGATGTCCATTTGCTTTGGAGGATTCTGGTTTTCCAGTTAGGTTAGGTTAGGTTAGATGATATTAGGCTATGATACGTTTTGTATATTATGCTACATTATCTTAGTCTAGGTTGGGTGGTAATCTTTACCAACACCCGACTCCTGTGACGTCACTGTTCCCCACTGTACACCTCTTTACAAATCACTAACCCTGGCAGTATGTGTCGGCCGAAAGGTAAAGATTACCACCAAGCCTAACTTGGAGGAAAAAAGAAATATCAAGCAATTTGTCCTTAAAATCTTACAAAGAAATAATTTCTGGAATTCTAGATTTTTTGGGAAAGTTGTATTTTTTCCAACTTCGAAAACCTAAATCAACCTAGCCAAACCAAACCTAACCCTTTTGTTTGCTTTGTGGAGGCAAATGTGTGTAGACTTTTCTTGTTACCACCTCAAAGCACAATAATACCAAATTTCCAAACATTTTCTTCTAGAACATTTTCAACTAACCCACTGGGGTTGATGCACCCTAAAACCTCAATAATCATTATAGAACATTTTCAACTAAAAAAAAACCTAGCCTAAGCTAGCCTAAACTGTCTTTGAAGAAGAAAATCAATTTTCAAAGAAAAAATCCCATAAAATATGCTTTTTGGTGGTGTGTAAAGAACATGCGACACTTCATCAGTGATCGTCAAGGAAATAAACATCTCCGTCAGCATGCTCTACATCGCGTATTCGGCCCGGGCCATGTCAACGATTGGCGCAGTTGGTTAGGCTTCCGCTTTCTGTACGGATAGTGGTGGGTTTAAATCTCAGTGCAGTTACATTTTTAACATGATCACATAGTTGTTAGCGGTAAGGGCCGTTGGTTAATGTTGCACTTTTGATTACTTTACACTATCATATCAGTTGCTTGATGTGGAGGATTTGGAGGCGTGAGCCTAAGCAAGGGGGCAGTGAGTGGCAGGTGGTAGGTGGTAGGAGTGGGAAAAAACCTAGCGAAGCAGCTCAACAGACAGGAGTAGTAACAACATCCAACAGGTTCCAGGCATTGGAGGACTGCCCCCAGGATAGTGATAGTGATAGTGATAGCAGCAAGGAGAAAGTGCTAGTCGTAGGAGACTCTCGTGTGCGGCATTTGGATAGGGTATTCTGTAAAGGTCGGAAAGGTAGGAGGTGCATCACCAGGCCTGGTGCCAAAGTTAGAGACCTGGTCCAAGTGGTCGCACAGGCCACCAGCGAAAACCAGTTCAGTACAGTTATAGTGCAGGTAGGAGTGAACAACATAGGTCCTGCTAGGAGTGAGGAGCTGATGCAGGACTACAGGGCCCTTCTGGCCACCCTGAAGCAAAGCAATAGCAGAGTTATTGTGACAGCTATTCTGCCTGGGGCTGGAGTCTCCCTGAGTGGAGCTCTAGGGCACTGGCAGCCAATGCCAGGGTAGGTAGGCTTTGCAATGAGTTAGGTTTGACTTTTGTTGACAAGTGGTGCAGGTTTTATGGCTCATCTGACCTCTATCAGAGGGATGGCTTGCACTTCTCTGAGAAGGGGGTGCAAGTGTTAGGCAAAGTATACGAACATGTCCTTCAGGGAAACTAGATAATGGGGTGGGGAGGGAAGAATTGGCATTGCCATCTCAGGGATATGTCAATAGTGACAGCATAGGCAATAGAACCTCACAGTCAGCAAATAGGGGTAGCAGTAGATCAAGGGGGCAGAGTGGTGGCTCATCCAGAGATGATAGAGCTACTCAACATAAAAAAGCCAAAGATGGTCTTGGAACTTTTGTTAAGTGTATGATGCTTAATGCTCAGAGCATTCTATCCAAATTTGATGAGTTCAAGTGTTATGTTGCTGAGGAGAAACCAGATTTTGTTTGCATTACTGAGGCATGGGTCAGTGAGGGATATTTTGGGGATAACTTGCAGGACTATGAGATCCAGGGATACAATATGTTTTCATGCAATAGGGGTCCAGCAGTGAAAGGGGGTGGTGTAATGCTCTATGTGAATAGCTTATACAGTTCCCAAAAAGTAGTAGATGGGGTGAAAAATGTGTCTGTGGAGTCCATTTGGCTTGATGTTGCTGTGGGAAAAGGCAACAACAATAAACTGAGGATAGGAGCTTTGTATCGATCAGGAACCTTGCCACATTCTCAGCAACTGGAGCTTGATAAGGTGATTTGTGAGGAAATCAGTAGAAACTTTCAGAGGAAATGCCTTATTCTTGGTGACTTTAATCTAAAAGGATATGAAAATGTTGGTGTTGGCTCCCCATCATGTAAACTGTTTAGGAAATGCCTTGAAGAGGACTTGTTCTTACACCAGTTTGTAATGGAACCAACCAGGCAGGGCTCATTCTTGGACCTTGTCTTCTCAGATTTAAGTGATTTAGTTCAAGACTTGACTGTAGGAGAAACTCTGGGAAGAAGTGACCATAACACAGTGATAAATTATTCGTGAAATAGGGTGGAATATACCACTTTCTGAGCACTCAATCGACATCCTTGTCCAAGAAGTATCGACACCTTGATCCTTGATGCGTGCTTATGAAGTCTTCGTGTTTCCTTCCTAACAGTATCTCGTTTATAATATCATGTTCGTGCTCTCGATAAGGAATGGTGATACACGAACATTTCGCAAAGCAATTTCAGCTTAAGGGATTACTTATAATGTGACAAGGCATACAATACTAGTTAATAGCATAGGTATTATTCTCTCGATCCCAAATATAGTTCTTCCTAAATTATCAGTCTGAAATCAAATCATAAAGATACGGTCATACCTGCCTAAACCATTGGTCAAAATATGAGTCTGAAAGACGTCAAAAGCATTTTAAATGACACTAATTCCATGTCAAATTTCGGCATCCTACTGTGCTCATTTCGACATCTCACACCTAACGAAAAACCAATATTTTAACCCTGCCATAACATAGTGAGATTCAAGGCACAGGTATCAGGGACAATCAAGGATAATTTGGCAAAGATTCCAAATTTTAACAGGGCAGACTTTGCCTGCATGAGAGAGGCTTTAAGTGCCATAAAATGGGAAGAAGAATTCTTTGATTTAAATGCCTGTGAAATGTGGGAAAAGTTCAAATCCTACTTGAGGGAAATTCAGATTAGACATGTCCCCCAAAAGCAAAGGCGCAAAAGAAGGGTAGGAAAGCCAGCATGGCTTACACCAGATGTGATGAAAGCAATTAAGGCTAAGAAAGGTGCATTTAGAGTATTTAAGGAGGCTTCAAATATCGTAAATCTAAGGTCGTATCAAAAATCTAGAGACGCTGTGAAGCAGAAAATCAGAGCAGCAAAGCGAGCAAAAGAATTGGATTTGGCTAGGAACTGTAATGGGGACAGTAAAAAGTTCTTTAGTTTCTACAAGCTAAGTAAAGTTTCAAGCACAATTGGTCCACTGGATGTAAATGGGACTATATTGAGTGAGGATAGTGAGATGGTTGAGGAGCTGAGCAAGCAGTTTAAATCAGTGTTTACAGTGGAGGATGTGACTAATCTGCCAACCGTGAACCACAGTTCAGTGCCAGGTGATCAGATACATGATGTTGATTTCATTGATAGTGATATTGTTTTCAATTATATCATAAAAATAAAGACAAACAAGGCAGCAGGACCCGATGGAATTTATGCTAGGGTATTGCGGGAAGCTGAAAAGGAAGTGGCAATTCCATTTAGCATAATATTTTGTAGATCAGTTTCGCAAAATGAAATTCCAACAGATTGAAAAGGGCAAATGTAGTTCCTATTTTCAAGAAAGGAGAAAGAGGGAAAGTTGAAAACTATAGGCCAGTAAGCCTCACATCCCTAGTCTGCAAGGTACTCGAATCAATTATCAAGGATAGAATGGTTAGTTTTCTGGAAGGAAGCAAATTGATTCAAGATACTCAACATGGGTTTAGAAAAGGGCGATCGTGCCTCACAAATCTCTTGGACTTTTTGAATTTTGCTACAGAACAATTTGATCAGGGAAATCAGGTTGATGTAGCATATCTTGACTTTAGTAAGGCCTTTGACAAGGTACCCCATAAACGGTTAATGATGCAGCTTCAGGTCCATGGGATTGCAGGTAGCATCCTAAAATGGATAGAGTTGTGGCTTTCAGATAGACAGCAGAGAGTGATGCTAAATGGTACAAAGTCATCATGGCAAAATGTTCTTAGTGGAGTCCCCCAGGGGTCGGTACTGGGGCCACTATTGTTCATTATATATGTGAATAGCATTGAATGTGGCCTAAGCAGTAAGGTTTTGAAATTTGCGGATGATTTGAAGATCTTTAGGGCAATAACAGGGCAAAATGAGCAGGTTTTGCTGCAGAAAGACTTAGACGAGCTAGTGAAGTGGTCCGAAAATGGCAAATGAAGTTTAATTTTGATAAGTGCAAAGTCATGCATGTAGGTAGGCAGCATATGAAGGCTCCATACTTGATGGGTGGCCAAGTACTATCTGTGACTCAGCAGGAGAAGGACTTAGGTGTTATTTTTAACACAAAATTGGGGGCATCAGAACAGACCAAAGAAGCCAGGAAGAAGGCACTAAGAATGCTTGGGGCAATACAGAGGAATGTGTCATACAAAAGTGAGGAGGTCATCAGGAAGCTTTACTGTGCATATGTCAGGCCACATTTGGAATACTGTGTCCAAGCTTGGTCCCCTAGTTATGAGAAAGATTGTTGGCTTTTAGAGAGAGTACAAAAGAGGGCAACAAAAATGGTTAATGGTATAGGCAACCTGGAATATGAGGAAAGACTGAAGAAATTGAACATGTTTTCACTTAGATATAGAAGGCTGAGAGGAGATCTCATCGAGGTTTTTAAATTTGTTCATGGTCAGGAACAGGGATATCTCAGGGAAATGTTTGAATTTAACAGAAATGATGCAATTAGAGGTCATCAATTCAAAATTAAAGTTAATCACAGCAGGACAAGGTTAAGACAGTCTTTCTTCACCAACAGGGTAGTAGAACACTGGAACCAGCTGCCAGGAACCATTGTCAGTAGCAACACACTGAACATCTTTAAAAACGGCATAGACAATCATTATAAGAATAGGGGGATTGTTTTTCTGTATTCCAGGGAAGGTTGATCGACAGGGAGGAGTGGGAGTTGGGAGGAGTTTGTAATTGTTGACTGTGTTATGAAATAGCAAGTGAGTCTCTTATTAAGTCTAAATGCTTTATAACTTTATATAGGGTGTACCTAGCAGTGGATTCAGCACCTTCCTTCGGGATGTGATACTGATGAGATTGTCTATGGTAGCACAATAGGTATGATGGGAGGAGTTTGTAATTGTTGAGTGTATTATGCAATAGCAAGTGAGTCTCTTATTAAGTCTGAACGCTTTATGAATTTCTGTGGGATGTGCCTAGCAGTGGATTCGGCACCTTCCTTCGGGATGTGATGCTGATGAGGTTGTCTATGGTGGCACGATGGGTGTGATGGGAGGAGCTTGTGATTATTGAGGGTGTTAGGCGGTAGCAAGTGAGTGGTGTTAGATGGGCTGGGATATATAGCTTCCTAGGAACTTGGGATAAGGGATGGATTGGGGTGGGAGTATGTACATTCTAGTACCTTTTCTAGATAGGCTTAACCCAGATGGGCCCATGTGGCTCTTATTAAGCCTTAATACTTTATGACTTTATGTAATAATATTTGTCCATGAAAGCAAAGAGGGAAATACTCAATTAAAGCCTACTCATGCAATGAATGTCCAATTGGACCATGTAGAATTGTCATCGTGGAACTTTTTATCATATCTCCAAGATATGAATGTCTCTGGAAGGGTGGTTCTGGCTGAACAATTTTAGGGGCATTCGGGCGCACTGAAGGTCAGACTTCTTTCAATGCGCAATTCTGGCTCAAAACCTGCGGGGACACATGCCCCCAGTGCCCCTTGTATCTGCCCCTGTCCCAGAAACAATTGAAAGGGATTCTGATGAACTGGAGCCACTGCGATGGTTCCACGACAGCTTCACGCTGCCCTGTGGTAAAGCTCTCACTTTTTGCAGGAATTCAACTTTTTGTATCTTCAAACCAAAGTAGTCATACACCTACTTTACAGTGAGGGTTTGTGGCCCTATGAAACATTGCATCCATATCCAGTTCAAGTTGTTGATTTCAACAGCCCGGTTCTGTATGCACCACATTCCGTTACATTTCGAGTGCAAGCAATGCTACGGTAGGAAGTGCAGAAGATCCCCGGTCAACATGCCTCTCACATACCGTTCATCACCGGGGGGGGTCGGGCACCTAAGATCTGAAACTAGAAGCACAAAATTTGGAGGAATTACAGATGTAGTGAACTCACTGCAGCATAGATTTCATGACCCCAGGTCAATGTCTTCAGGGTCAAATGAGGTCACAATCGGCCTCCACTCCACCCCAGCCGGCACCACCCCTATGTACAGAAAGTACGCATGTTCCACTGCCGAACAGTAGGTAGAGACCGTTCATACGTATGCTGGTACAGACTGTGCGTGCTGTTGTTGCGGTCAGTAGTATGGACCCATCTTGCAATCGTTACGGCCAGCATAAAATAACTACAACAAAAGCCTGACCTAATCTAACTTGACCAAACTTAACCCCTTTGAATGCTTCATGGAGGTAGCATGTGTGTACAACTTGTCTTGTGGTTACCTTAAACTGCAATAATACCATTACCTATCATGTGGTCTGTAGTACAGTATCGGTTGGTAAGGATAGGCATTTTGTATTGTTATTGCTAAAATAGTTATCCCTAAATTAGGTATCTAAAAAGGAAAAGTTGCAAATTTGAATATATGTTGGACCAAGATTGTGCTTGAACAACTTATAAGTTATGTTAAGTGACATCATTTCCATGGCAGATTTTGGCATTCTACTATACTCATTTTGACATCTCACATGTGATGAAAACTCTTATTTGAACACTGAAGGTAAATTCAGGGTTTATTTGTGCTTTAAGATAATTTTTTCATTCTTGGAATTTCATTTTACAATGCAGTGTTTATGAATGTGGTGTGACCACTCATTTCCTCTGCAAATGCTTACTTTTCAGTAGGCCAGAAAAATAACACCAAACATGGGATTTGAGTTTGGTAATATACCTACCGTAAAATGATGTTACAAAGAAAGAACAATGTGGCATAATCAAACATAACCAACCTAACACATACCTTTTAATAGAGAAACTTTTGTGCAGTTTTTTTTTCTCAATGAAAAATGTAACCATACCTAACCAAACCTAGTCTAATTTGTTTTTGAAGAATACAAAATTATGAAACTAAAGAGGATTTTTGTCCAATTAAAAAACCTAACATATTCAAACCTAATCTCTGCTTGCTTCATGGAAGTGCAATGGGTGTAAAACATGCCTTGTGAGTACCATAAAACACAATAATACCATATTCAGCATGCTTCTCTGAGCCATTGATAGCCAGGCTTGGTGACATGTTTCCTGGTATGCACAGCCTTGAAGTATATCAGTAGCCCAAATTTGTGTATATACATTGATTGATTGATTTACTTATGCACCTACTTACTTTGTGCCATTAGTTATGTACCCAGAAAGCAAATTGGAAGATCAGACATCAGGTGTGTATACTAGTCATAAGTTAGAAAAAGGAAATTAGTTCAAAAGTAGTTCAATCAAAACATTGTGGGTTTAAGTCTCACCTGTCGCTTCTCTTTGCCCATGACCAATTGGCGTGAGAGATTGGCAACACTACATGACTCAACAGTTGATGTGTCGTAAAACCAATCACCACCACCAGGGTGAGAGGCAGGGGATGCCATATGGTCTTGGTTGCTGAGAGTGTCATGCAGCCACAACCCAACCAAGTTGCTATATTTTCATCAGGAGATGGATATAAGCTTAAGTTAGTAGAATGGAGTTGGGGGACACCAGTATAGTCTGTGCAGAGAGAGAGAGAGATACCCTACCAGTTGCAGGAACACCCCTGCAATCTGCAAGGAGGGGCACCCCAGCCATTGTAGGGCTTACCTTTCAAAAATTATGGTTTGCAAAAGTACTTAGGCTGAGGCATCTAGGCAGAAGACCCTGACAAAAAGGGGCACCCCAGGGGAGAAAATGTCCCTCCATTGCCCCTTTCCTCAAAAGTTGCTGGCTGTGCCACTGCATTTAGGCATAGGCACATTGCATGTTTTGCTAAAAAAGTGAAGACCTATTTAAAAAATACTTTGGAGCAGGGAGGGAGATGTGATGATGATTATTGGGGTTTTAGGGTGCACCAACCAGGGAGGAAGAGGATGCAGCATGTTAATGACAGGCACTAAGATATGGTGGTTTTGTAATGGTAACAATGGCTTAAATTTTGGTATGAATTTAGTCATTTTTTCAATTTCTCCTCAGTGCAAAAATTGACATGCAGAATGTAAAATAGTGACAAACTTAAGAGTTCAGAATAGTGAATTGAGTAAAGCATATGGATCTTGGAATGCATGATGCTACTGATGTAGGATCATGTGATGAGTTTACAGCAAATTTTGCTCTGTCCATTTGTATCTTGCCAAATCCTGGTGTATTTGGCCAAGATTTTGCAGCATTTGACCCAAATGGTCAGTATAAGTTTGCTGTCGTAGCTGGCGACGAACTTTCTTTGCAATTTGTAGTTGGAACTGGTGCACGAGACAACCGATGGCAACAGTGCACATTTTTATGTAAGAGTAGCATATATGTACTGTCACCATACAACACCTTTGGCACATTAATGAGGGCTGTATTTCCACCCAGCGCACCTCAAAACATCGGGACCAGCTCTCCAAAACAATGAGTTCTGATGTCATACTATATGTGACAATATACCAACAGAAATAACAAGCGTATGCAACCGCATTATATCAGTGCACATTAGGGTGTGTCACGAAGGACCTTTTTTGGAAATTGCACTTTGCTTAGTGAAATTATCGTGCAGATCACCTAAAAAAACCTGTGGTCGAAACCAAATCGAAATCAAACAATAAACAAAATATGCGACAGGCCGATAAAGAAACAAATTTGCCGGGCGCCCGGCGTTGAAGTCTCCAGTGATGGCGCTCCGTTGCGATTGGCATCTAACACCACGCGTCCGGCCACCGTCGGAGCGCCGCCGCGGCGCTGTGACGAAAAAGGCGGCAGTCGGTGCTGTGGATGACTGATGAATGGATTCTGGTGATGAAGCTCATTAATAAAACTCAATGAAAGTGTTTAGTGGGGTAAAAGGCTTTTGATAAGCACCAGTCGCTTAACAAGTTGCCTGGATATCTGACGCATGAAAGAAAGGTTCACTTTACGTCGCTTGTTCGTTCCATTTTCAATCAGTAGATCTATCGGCGTATAATGCTAATATTTTCACTTTTGAAAGCTTGAACATCTTCAAAATTCCTCGTCTGTTTACATCGAAGACCAATTAAATCATTCTGAGACACTTGATATCTTATTGTTATGACAAATAGACCAGGCGAAATCGGCATCATGCTCCGTTCCACTACAACCGAAGGAGACGGGCATACAGCGACGTCACCTTTTGTACGAGCGGCCACATTTTTTGTACGAACTATCATTTTATAACTGTACTACTTGTCTACATGCTCGACAGAAAACCCGACATGAAATCCTTTTTGCTGCTGAGCACTGGCATTGCTGACCTGTGTTTCAACTTCGCCACAATGTAACCGTGGCGGGCCTCTTCACCAATTACCTTCAAAGACGCCTCGGTCACCACTTTCACCATCCGTTCCACCGTCTGACTGTGCACGGGGTATGGCGGTACTTCGAGAGGACTCGCGATGATGTCTAGTAAGTCATCATCGGACAGTTGTTGCGTCAAGGGCCGCTCGGTTATCGCCTCATTACACCAATCAATCAGCTCCATGATGCTGTTTGCCCCCATATTCACTTTTGGAAGCTTGAACTTCCACACTTCGTCAGTATCACTATCGGCTTGAGTTCTGCGACACTGCTGGATTTGAGTGACCGCCCTTTCCCGTGTGGCTTGATCTTGGCCCGCTGCCATTGCTAGCAGTACTGCCTCAGGGTGACACCAGTAGCTGTTGCGCTGTATTACCGGCTGCACCATGGCCGCTATCTCAGGTCGCAAACTTTTGAGAAGTTGCACGCTGTGCAGCGCATTGCCGGGACCGTCAGAACATTTCCAGTTCTTCTTGATGCAGAACCACATGGGAGTATAGTGGCACACGATGAACTCCGCTAGCATTCTCAGACTGTCTGATGGCTGTTCGGTTGATATGTAGAGCCGGAGAATTCGCGCCGCCAGAGTCAGCCACCTGGAGTGGTTTAGTGGACCGATCTTCATTTTCGCAGTTCTATCTGAGACACTACGCGCCAGACTACAGAATAGCCTGATCTGAACTTAGGTCACTGAGAATCTCCTGCGTCATTTCTGAAACATTTCCGCCATCGATTGGCTCAAAATCGACCACTGGCAAGGTTTCTACTGCGCCTGCAGCAGCCCGGCCAATCAGCCCACTAAACGACTTAGGTCCTGTTGTGACTCCATCTAACTGGCTAAATACTGCACGAAGATTAAGTTCATTTGCATGAAGTTGGCACACAAACCAGTGGACGGGGCGTTTTTGTCCGAGCTCAAACAAACGGATAACAACACCTTTTTGGCCAGTATTAACTCTCGTGCCGTCACAGCCAAGCACAGAAACATCCGCACCAAACTCATATGCCACGGCGTTCAGGTCCTGAAAAATGTCCTCCGCTTTCCCAGTCTGTGGGGTAAAATGTCCTAAATATGCACTGTCTGGCTCGGATACAACCACAATGTGCTCTTCCGTCTTCTTTGAACTGGCTGTCATAAGCGTGTCGTCTTTTCTACCGTCGAAGTAGAGACCAGATACACGACCTGCATGATCCTCATGGCTCTGGGCCTCTCTTCTAATCCGATCCCTTGCTCGCCATACTTTTTTGCTATCCACTATGCAGTCCATATCGTCAGAAGTGATCCGACCAATGTCCACTTGGAAACCGTTTATGATCGCAGCACACGCACGATTAGACACTCCGTACCGATCTGCTGCTAGAGTCGTATTTAGCAGTTCGTCTGTGTTACTGTTCACCATATACTCTGACTCATTGACTACAGATGTGAGCAATGATGAATCTGTGGCGGAATCTTGGTCTGAATTATAATCTAGCTGGGCCATTCCAGAAGGTCCCGGTTGTGGTGATGTGACTCTCGGCGGTCAGACGCCTCCTTTCGTCCATGGCGCGTCGACGAGTGGTTTCACGGATATCTGCGGCGCCGATTTGCATTTGGCGAGGTCCTCTCTGGTCTTGGACAAAGGGAAACTCCATTCGTGGCACTTTGTCGGCCATCGCACATTTGCAGCTATCGATATCAGCACATTTGCAGCGGGCTATATCAAACAATTTTCCAAACCACTCATCACCGGACGGACGTACACCTGGTGATGCCGACTTCTTTCCAGCAGTTTTCATGTATCGCAAGTAGCGATCGCGGCATTCTCGAACCATATGTTCGACTCGGGCCCTCCCAACAATTGGTATTCCTTCGCAGCACCACATTTTCATCACACTTTCCGCGACAAACTTTATATCGGGTGCTAGCCTCTCTTTCAACCTTTTGTTCGCAACGCATGAGTCTCTATTCACTTTACTCAAGTAATTCAGAACGTCAATTCTCGTGGGCAGTCGGTTTGTTTTTAGTTCAGAAGGAACCAAAAGCCCTTTGGTGGTAGCGCGGGTCTTCATGTTCGAACTCTTACCCCGATCACACCGACGCAGGTAATATCACACTTCACAGGCATTGGGCACAACTTGCAGACACCAAACCACTCTTTTTTCGGGCCGTCCCGCCGGGTCTCCGCCGCCGACTGCCTTGTCTCGGCGGCCCTCCCCTCCCCTGTCTCCCCCTCCCTCCCCTGCCCTGTCTCGCTCTTTGTGTTCTCTACCCTCACCGTGCGCCGGCCGTCTCCCGCCCCATCCCAGCCCATCCCCCGCGCCATGCGACGATCGCCGCCGGCTCGTGTCGCCCTCGTTAATAGGTTGTCCCTACTGCTGATAATCCCAGTTTCCCTTGAAACTTGAGTAACGAAAAGGAACAGGAGACTTGGATTGACTAATAAAACAGGGATGTATGGCATGCGAAGCTATTTTGTGTCGTTAGTGCGTACGCAATTTATTCGAATGATGATTCATAGCACTGTGAAAGGTAGAGTACAGACAAAGGAAAGTGGAGCGATCAGTCCTTCAGTGAAGTTTAATCTTTACAATCAGATATATCCCGGCTCCCCTGATCTGTTTTTGAATAACCAGAATCCATTCATAAGTCATCCACAGCACCGACTGCCGCCTTTTTCGTCACAGCACCGCGGCGGCGCTCCGACGGCGGCCGACGCGTGGTGTTAGATGCCAATCGCAACGGAGCGCCATCACTGGAGACTTCAACGCCGGGCGCCCGGCAAATTTGTTTCTTTATCGGCCTGTCGCATATTTTGTTTATTGTTTGATTTCGATTTGGTTTCGACCACAGGGTTTTTTAGGTGATCTGCACGATAATTTCACAATGCACAAGAAAAACCGTTCAGGCGACACACCCTAGTGCACATCAACAAGGACCTGCTGTCCCACCACAAGGCCATCTGTCCCATCTCATGGTCACCAGTCCTGCCAGATGGTCTTTGGTCTAGTGGAATCACCTGTCCCATCACAGGATCACCTGTCCCATCATAGGACCACCTGTCCCATCCCAGGATCACCTGTCCCATCACAGGATCACCTGTCTCATCACAGGATCACCTGTTCCATCACAGGATCACCTGTCCAACCATAGGATCACTTGTCTAATAACAGGATCGCCAGTCCCATGACGGGATCACCTGTCCAATCACAGGATGAAAGCAATTAAGGCTAAGAAAGATGCATTTAGAGTATTTAAGGAAGCTTCAAATATCGTAAATCTGAGGTCGTATAAAAATCTAGAGATGCTGTGAAGCAGAAAATCAGAGCAGCAAAGCGAGCAAAATAATTGGATTTGGCTAGGAACTGTAATGGAGATAGTAAAAAGTTCTTTAGTTTCTACAAGCTTAGTAAAGTTTCAAGCACAATTGGTCCACTGGAAGTAAATGGGACAATGTTGAGTGAGGATGGTGAGATGGTTGAGGAGCTGAGCAAGCAGTTTAAATCAGTGTTTACAGTGGAGGATGTGACTAATCTGCCAACCGTGAACCACAGTTCAGTGACAGGTGATCAGATACACGATGTTGATTTCATTGATAGTGATATTGTTTTCAATTATATCATAAAAATAAAGCCGAACAAGGCAGCAGGACCTGATGGAATTTATGCTAGGGTATTGCAGGAAGCTGAAAAGGATGTGGCAATTCCACTTAGTATAATATTTTGTAGATCAGTTTCACAAAATGAAATTCCAACAGATTGGAAAAGGGCAAATGTAGTTCCTAAAAGTGAGGAGTTCATCAGGAAGCTTTACTGTGCATATGTCAGGCCACATTTGGAATACTGTGTCCAAGCTTAGTCCCCTAGTTATGAGAAAGATTGTTGGCTTTTAGAGAGAGTACAAAAGAGGGCAACAAAAATGGTTAATGGTATAGGCAACCTGGCATATGAGGAAAGATTGAAGAAATTGAATATGTTTTCACTTAGATATAGAAGGCTGAAAGGAGATCTCATCGAGGTTTTTAAATTTGTTCATGGTCAGGAACAGGGATATATCAGGGAAATGTTTGAATTCAACAGAAATGATGCAATTAGAGGTCATCAATTCAAAATTAAAGTTAATCACAGCAGGACAAGGTTAAGACAGTCTTTCTTCACCAACAGGGTAGTAGAACACTGGAACCAGCTGCCAGGAGTCATTGTCAGTAGCAACACACTGAACATCTTTAAAAACGGCATAGACAATCATTATAAGAATAGGGGGCTTGTTTTTCTGTATTCCAGGGAGGAGTTGGGAGTTGGGAGGAGTTTGTAATTGTTGAGTGTGTTATGTAATAGCAAGTGAGTCTCTTATTAAGTCTAAACGCTTTATAACTTTATATAGGGTGTACCTAGCAGTGGATTCAGCACCTTCCTTCTGGATGTGATACTGATGAGATTGTCTATGGTAGCACAATGGGTATGATGGGAGGAGTTTGTAATTGTTGAGTGTATTATGCAATAGCAAGTGAGTCTCTTATTAAGTCTGAACGCTTTATGAAATTGTGCGGGGTGTGCCTAGCAGTGGATTCGGCACCTTCCTTCGGGATGTGATGCTGATGAGATTGTCTATGGTGGCACGATGGGTATGATGGGAGGAGCTTGTGATTGTTGAGGGTGTTATGCGGTAGCAAGTGAGTGGTGCTAGATAGGCTGGGATATATAGCTTCCTAGGAACTTGGGATAAGGGATTGATTGGGGTGAGAGTATGTACATTTCTAGTACCTTTTCTAGATAGGCTTAACCCAGATGGGCCCCTGTGGCTCTTATTAAGCCTCAATACTTTATGACTTTAATACTTTATGAGGATCACCTGTCTAATCGCAGGTTCGCCTGTGCCCTGTGCAGTTCCACCGAACATAGATATATTTGATATCGATGTTTTCTGAAATCTGCAGACTAGCTTTTCCATCTATTTTTGTATCGGGTGAAACCAACTGCGAACTGTGACGTCCGCTCCACCATTCCCAGTAGTTCTACCCTCTGGTTAATTAAGAACGTTATCGTGAATTCAGCAATCTAGAATATTCCTTGATTAACTTTTGTGTTGAGCTGCAATAAAATTATCTGGTAAGCAGCCATTCCTCTTTTCCTTGACCCGTAAACCGTTTGACAATTCGAATCTGCATTGCTGTCTAAATGTCTTTAATATTCTGTCAGTTACGTATGCCACCATAATTAATGGTAAAACTGCATTTCAAGTGTCATAGGCCAAGTAGTTTTTAGTGGGTGAGGTGCAAAGCTTACTTTCTTTCAAAATAACATCTGATACAATATGGAGCATCATATGTCTGTGTTGCTCGCGACAAACTTCAAACGTCCATTTTGAATCATACAACATCCTGTAGATCATATGGGTGCTGCAGGTTCTGCAGATAATGGGCGCTAAATGATCACGCTTTGGTCGAAGCGCCCTTAAACCCAAATAACTAAGGTTCTGCAGATAAGCTCCCAGTGTAGTGTGAGAGTATCCAGTATTATGATACTCCCAGTAATGTGAGTGCCGGCTTGGTAACATGACCCGTGTGTGGCAGGCACCGGTGCGGCTGTCGTTCCACCCGTGGTGATGGTGTGTCTCGTGTGTGGCAGGCACCGGTGCGGCTGTCGTTCCACCTGTGGTGATGGTGTGTCTCGTGTGTGGCAGGCACCGGTGCGGCTGCCGTTCCACCCGTGGTGATGACGTGATCCGTGTGTGGTAGGTACCGGTGCGGCTGCCGTTCCACCCGTGGTGATGACGTGACCCGTGTATGGTAGGTACCGGTGCGGCTGTCGTTCCACCCGTGGTGATGGTGTGTCTCGTGTGTGGCAGGCACCGGTGCGGCTGCCGTTCCACCCGTGGTGATGGTGTGTCTCGTGTGTGGCAGGCACCGGTGCGGCTGTCGTTCCACCTGTGGTGATGGTGTGTCTCGTGTGTGGCAGGCACCGGTGCGGCTGCCGTTCCACCCGTGGTGATGACGTGATCCGTGTGTGGTAGGTACCGGTGCGGCTGCCGTTCCACCCGTGGTGATGACGTGACCCGTGTATGGTAGGTACCGGTGCGGCTGCCGTTCCACCCGTGGTGATGACGTGACCCGTGTATGGTAGGTACCGGTGCGGCTGCCGTTCCACCCGTGGTGATGACGTGACCCGTGTGCGGCAGGCACCGGTGCGGCTGTCGTTCCACCCGTGGTGACCGTGTGACCTGTGTGTGGAAGGTACCGGTGCGGCTGCCGTTCCACCCGTGGTGACCGTGTGACCTGTGCGTGGTAGGTACCGGTGCGGCTGCCGTTCCACCCGTGGTGACCGTGTGACCTGTGTATGGTAGGTACCGGTGCGGCTGCCGTTCCACCCGTGGTGACCGTGTGACCTGTGTGTGGTAAGTACCGGTGCGGCTGCCGTTCCACCCGTGGTGACCGTGTGACCTGTGTGTGGTAGGTACCGGTGCGGCTGCCGTTCCACCCGTGGTGACCGTGTGACCTGTGTGTGGTAGGTACCGGTGCGGCTGCCGTTCCACCCGTGGTGATGACGTGACCCGTGTGCGGCAGGCACCGGTGCGGCTGCCGTTCCACCCGTGGTGACCGTGTGACCTGTGTGCGGCAGGCACCGGTGCGGCTGCCGTTCCACCCGTGGTGACCGTGTGACCTGTGTGTGGTAGGTACCGGTGCGGCTGCCGTTCCACCAGGGGTCGGTGAGCCGTCGGCGGACATGTCGCTGCGAGGCATGCTGGTGGTGCCGCTGGTGGCCCTGCTGGTCGGCTACGCGCTCGACCGGGTTACGCCGCCGACCCACCTGGTGACTGAGACTCGGCTGTATCGCGAGGACTGGTTCGGTCTGCGGTCAGCCGTCCAGCACGCGCACGAGCACGTGCTGTGGTGTCTGAGTGGCTCCGTCAGCCGACTGGAAGCGCCTCCGTGACACCGCTGTGAGCGTTGTCGCCGGCTCCCTGTCAGCCGACGGGCAGGAGCGGGAGGGTCGCGCCGGTGACATTGAGGGCCGCGTGGGTGACGTGAAGGGCCGCACCGGTCACGGCACCGTGACGCGACTGTTCACCGCCGAGGAGCTGGCCGAGCACGACGGCTCGGCGACGCACAAGGGCCCTCTGCTGGCGCTGCTCGGGCACGTGTTCGACGTGAGCGCCGGCCGCCAGCACTACGGCCCCGGCGGCGGCTACGCCTTCTTCGCCGGCCGCGATGCGTCGCGCGCCTTCGTGTCTGGCGACTTCTCGCCTGCCGGGCTGACGGACGACGTGTCGGGCCTGACGCCGCGCGACCGGCTCGGCCTCGACGACTGGCTGCGCTTCTACCGCAAGGACTACACGGCGGTCGGCCGGCTGGTCGGCCGCTTCTTCGACGAGAACGGCGACGAGACGGAGCAGCAGCGCGCCTGGCTGCGAGAGCTGGTCGAGGCGCGCCGGCTGCAGCGGCAGGACAATGACGAGAAGCTCAGCTTCCCGCCGTGCAATTCCGAGTGGAGCGAGGCGCGCGGCGGCCGCGTCTACTGTTCGGACCGCAGCGGCGGTGTGCATCGGTCGTGGGTGGGTGTGCCGCGACAGCTGTTCTCCGGCGGTCGCAAGCGGTGCGCGTGCGTACGCGAGCGGGGCGCCCCCAGCCACGGCGTGGACACGGGGACTGACCGCGGCGACCTTGACCACCCACAGCTGGCCCAGTACGACGGCTGTGACGACCGCTCGGTGTCATGTCAAATAAAACCCTGAGGTGACGCCAGCTCTCGTGTCACACCCAGCTGTGAGGTGACGCCAGCTCTCGTGTCACACCCAGCTGTGAGGTGACGCCAGCTCTCGTGTCACACCCAGCTGTGAGGTGACGCCAGCTCTCGTGTCACACCCAGCTGAGGAGACGCCAGCTTTAATGTCACGCCTAGCTGTGGAGAGACGCCAGCTTTCGTGTCACACCCAGGTGTGAGGAGACGCCAGCTTTCCTGTCACACCCAGCTGTGAAGAGACCCCAACCGGGGGTCGTGCTACACCTTACAAAGAGTAGCCCCGAAGGCGGAGTTGTGCCGCCATAAACACTGCGGATAAGTCGAGTACACGAAATTCGGCGAATTGGCGGACGACGCCCCTGGACGCTGACATGTCCGGCAGACTGCGAGGTGCTATCCCTAGGATATAGCGATGCAACGGTAAGGCTGCCTGCAAGGCACTGACCCTGGTACGTGATCTCTAGCCTCAGATCAGCGTAACATTGTGACTGAACGTGACCTGCCCCACCGAGTCCTGCGTCCACGCCCTGATCAGCGCGAGACATTCTAGTGTCTCAACCCGCTCCACCTGGCCGCACAGCGTTACATTGTGCGGCGTGGCGTGGTAGTACAGTGATGTGCAGATTAACGCGCGAGTCAGAAATGCGCTTCAGCCGTGCCACAGTGGTGTTACCGTGCGAAGCGCTAAGGTGACTGGCACTGGCCCGCCGCCGCGTAACGTGTTGGGCAGCGCTGCTCAGCGCTATTTTGTGGCGGTGTAATGTGGTGGTGTGCCGATATATAACACGGTGTTGTGATGGTGCAACGCAGCGATATGGCGGTGTAGCATGCTGGTGGTGGTGGTGTAACTCGTATACGTTGTCATGCATGCATTATATGCCGCTGTTGTGACGACGGGTGGTGTAGTGATTATGACGTCATCGTATTCAGGCTGTGTGCGCCGGTGCTGTGAACAAGTCGCTTCAGGCTACTGTTCTAGCCAGTCCGTGATCATGCCGTCGAATCGTCTTGTCACTGCGTGTCCACTGCGCTTGGTTGGCTCGATGAGCGCCGCGCTTCCCGAGCACACACATGTGCCTTGCACTTGCGATGCACACGAGCAGCCATAAGTCGGGGTGGCAATGGACTAGTTGTAGGTCGGAATTTTTTTTTGTGTGGACAATTTTTGGTCAATTATGACATTTTGAAACACATGGGAGCATTTTTTTCTGCATTGGAATGAGTAAAATTGCCGTATTTTGCTCATATGTATTTCCTCGATCCTGATTGGCTGTGGCTAGATGACGTCACAGTTTGGTACTGGACTCGTCGCCGCCGGCCGGCATTAGCATTTGCGTGTATTTTGCGGCGGGTTGTTGTGTTCCGGCTGTAGAATGGAGGAGAAAGGTGGATATTACCGATATTGTTTCGTTCCAAAGTGCACCAACACAACAATTACTACACCAGAAAAACTGTTTGCCTTCGTTCCTAGCGATCGCAAAAGGAGAAAGCTCTGGTGCAAAGTGGTAAGGAGAAATGACCCGATAAACAAGACAGCATCGTGCTGCGGAGATCATTTTGATGTGAGTATACGGATCTGACTTGACAAAGACATGGGATTGGGTTATTATCAAAATTATTGACGTCTTCACATTTTCAGAGGCGTGTGTAGGCATCGGCTGACTCCCACCTAAGTACCCTTTTCCTACGTAGTTTGGTGTTCAGCTACTCATGGACTAGACACGAATGTGGCGCACAAATTCGTACACAGCATAGGCACAATACATCATGGGGAACTGTTTCAGTTTCAAAAGGATATTAACATTCATGTAGAAAACAGGTAAAAATGGGTAGGGGTATTGTATGAGCAGGCAGCACACAAGTTGCCACATCGGAATAAATTATGATCGGTAAAGAAAAACTCCATCGAACTAGCCAGAGTGTAGGAACTATCTTAAACGGTGGGGGGAGTAGGGATATGCCACTCTTTTTTCCAATCCCTTCCAGTCAATGTCATAGGTTTAATGTTTAAACACCCCAAAGTCAGGGGGTGCATGCACCTCTACTGCATCTATGCATCTATGCTATTCCTGCCATTCCTGCATCTATGCTAAGAGGCTGCCCATATATTATGTAACACTGGTACCTAGTTTGGGGGGGTGGTCAGTGTGTTCTAACATTACATAGGGTGGAGGGGGTTGGGTTTAGCATTACATAGCACTCTGTTTTGTCTTTTTTTTTTTGGGGGGGTTCACAAAAATCTGAAACAATGCACCAAACTATGTTCGTATTGTGTCAGCAGGCATCACGTGTGCTGCTTTGTTGGCCTAAAAATGTCTGAGATTGGTATAGAAATATAACTTTAGACCTAACCAGGATTCTTACAGCCTAGAAAACATTTCTGCCAGCCAGTTTATAACTGGTAAAAACCAGTGGCATAAATTATTTATGCCAGCTGCTGCCAGCCCTGTATTGTACTCCTTGCATACAGTGGACAATTTGGAGGAGGGATAATTCGTCTGGCCCAAAAATTGGGGGGCCATCCACCATGGCAGAGCCTCTGAACCGTGGTTCGGTTTAGTTATGTTTTTGTACCAATCTGGCACATTTTTCATCTGATGTGGCAGTTTATATGACACCTGCTCCACCAATACCCTATCCAGTTTATTTTGAGGTTGCTTATGACAAAAATGCCGCATAGTTTCTCATCAGGCTAACTAGTTTGGCAGGTTTTCATTTAGCAGACATTTCACATGTTGCTAGAGATTGTACCCAAACACTAGAATCTACAGGACATAATATAATACCTAAGCAGGGTTGTTACAGGCACAAATAAGATTGGTTACAAAACCTAACATGTTTTATGTATCATTTCTAGCCTTATTTAACTCAACCGAATATCGGTCATAAATCAAACTGGTCGAAGGATACAAATGCACTCAGATATCACACGAATACGAACAATGGCGCACGCCGATTACCTATGCATACACCCGTAAGTTTTCAGCACTGCACTGATATTTTACCCTTTAAACTAACAAGAATACTGGTGTGCATGTATACCGACTCAAGAAACCCATATTTCGCCAATAAATCCACCGCTAATGGAACATTACCAACCAGCGTCCCCGCGACGCCGCACAAAACCAACGCCGCAACGGACCGTAATGGCGGCATTCCCAAACTGTGACGTCATCGGCCAGGGAGTACCTACGGTCGCAAAACCTTTTCTTTGCAAATTTTGAGAAAAGGTTGTTGTGCGGTTGTTTGATGAATGGTGATACACCCATTATTGTCCGAATTAGAACTCCCTCTTTCATTTGGTGTATATATCTCACAACCTGCAACTAGTCCATTATGCCAAT
>JAOTOM010002145.1:0-85000 GCA_034440615.1 Ashinkailepas kermadecensis
AGGCTATCTGAAGTACAAGAGCCATGCGTTTTGGATGGCGTTTTATTTTTCAGGAAGGGCTAAATCGGGGTGGGAATGTGACGAATTAAAATATTTCTTCACTGGCTGCTGATCTCAGGAAAGCATCTTTGTGATTTGTTCGCGTGCCTCATGGAAGCATGTTTTACTTTTGGTCAGGATATATTTCACTCGTTATATTTCTCAACTATGCCTCCTGACGAAGTTTGGAAGAGTTGATTTTGAATGTGCAGGACGCATCCCTTGAATAAACCATATCCGGAAACAATGAAGTTTTAGTTCTGCCAGAGGGCTATCTGAAATACAAGAGCCATGCATTTTGGAAGGCGTATCATTTTTCAGGAAGGGCTAAACCGGGGTCAGAATGTGACGACTTAAAATATTTCTTCATTGGCTGCTGATCTCAGGAAAGCATCTTTGTGATTTGTTCGAATGCGTCATGGAAGCATGTTTAACATACGGTGAGGAAATTTTTCACTCTTTATATTTCTCAACTATCCCTCATGACGAAGTTTGGAAGAGTTGATTTTGAATGTGCGGGACGCATCCAGTGAATAAACCATATCCGAAAATAATGAAGTTTTATTTCTGCCAGAGCGCTATCTGAAATACAAGAGCCATGCGTTTTGGATGGCGTTTTATTTTCCAGGAAGGGCTAAATCGGGTTGAGAATGTGACGAATTAAAATTTTTCATCATTGGCAGGTGATCTCAGGAAAGCATCTTTGTGATTTGTTCGCGTGCCCCATGGAAGCATGTTTTACATATGGTCAGGAAATTTTTCACTCGTTATATTTCTCAACTATGCCTCCTGATGAAGTTTGGAAGAGATGATTTTGAATGTGCGGGACGCATCCCGTGAATAAACCATATCCGAAAACAATGAAGTTTTATTTCTGCCAGAAGGCTATCTGAAGTACAAGGGCCATGCGTTTTGGATGGCGTTTTATTTTTCCGGAAGGTCTAATCCGGTTGAGATTGTGACGAATTAAAATATTTCATCATTGGCAGCTGATCTCAGGAAAGCATCTTTGTGATTTGTTCGCGTGCCCCATGGAAGCATGTTTTACATATGGTCAGGAAATTTTTCACTCGTTATATTTCTGAACTATGCCTCCTGACGAAGTTTGGAAGAGTTGATTTTGAATGTGCGCGACACATCCCCTGAATAAACCATATCAGAAAACAATGAAGTTTTATTTCTGTCAGAGGGCTATCCGAAATACAAGAGCCATGCATTTTGTAAGGCGCATTATTTTTCAGGAAGGGCTAAATCGGGGTGGGAATGTGACGACTTAAAATATTTCTTCATTGGCAGCTGATCTCAGGAAAGCATCTTTGTGATTTGTTCGCGTTCCTCATGGAAGCATGTATTACATTTGGTCACGAAATTTCTCACTCGTTATATTTCTCAACTATGCCCCCTGACAAAGTTTAGAAGAGTTGATTTTGAATTATATATATATATATATATATATATATATATATATATATATATATATATATATATATACATACCTGTATGACCAAACTTTATCGCGTTAAATGAGTGGATCTACCCATTCAACGATGGTTTCAGCCCCACCCCAAATTTGCTGAGCTTTCACATGGAGCCTATAGGCATTGTATGGAAAGGATTACTTCAAAACGCCTTTGAACCAATCGCCCACATCCAACATTTTTTTCTTCAGCATCTCAACCCATGCATAGGACGCCACTGTTGTAATTGAAAAGAAAAGAAAATGTCCGAGGCTTCCATGGGATACTGATCCGAAACGTAATTATACACATCATCATCGCATATCATGGTTCGTTGGAAAGGCGCAGACTGCACAAAGTACGATAATAAGTAAATAAGCATTGAAATCCTGGGCATGTCCCAGCTACGAAGAGCCAGTAATGTTACTAAGCATACTGCATGCATTTAAATGTCATGCAATTATGCTTACAAAGTGATACCGGCTAAAATAAATACTCAAATCAACAATTGCAGCATCTTCCTCTGGAGTGGTTGTCCGCTTGCGGCCAGACATTTGATTTTTACGGACAGGGTGAAGCCCTTGTCCTCGTACGCAACTCGCCTACGGCCTGATAGCGGCTCCACCACTTCGCCACCGTCTGTGCGCTCCTTCCAATTCTTCTGTCGCATTCACTGTTACTGAATCATAATTCTTTTAAGTTGTCTAGTTTTCCCTTTTCAAAATAATTTAAGTGGTAGCATAGGCGTAGGAACAGGGGGGGGGGGGGCATGCCCTCCCACTTTTCAAAGTGTGGGGGGGGCAACAATGGTAGCTGGCCGTCCTACTTTTGAGACATTTAAATTTAATAAAAGGCAGCATGCACACATTTGAATATGTGAAAAGGTTCCTGTAATCTATAACTAAATACAATTACACATATCACATGGTAGCACTTCATTTTTTAAGTCATACACACTTGGACATGACCTTACAACAACGTAACTAATTCAGGAGTTAATGTAATGCAGCAGATGTATGGATATTCACACCTTATATTATGTTATGAAAAGACACATCACAGCCAGATGATGTGCCAGCTAGCACCAAAATTCATACTAGGGCACTGTGGTTCTTTTACTGTTACCATGTTTAACATCGAATTCATTAATATTGCCCACAGTAGAAAAGCAAAAAGGCTGAAGGCAGTAACATAGGCGCACCGGAGGGGGGGGCCAGGGGGCCCGGGCCCCCCCCATGAGACCAAAGTGCCCTTTTGGCCAAAAGTGCCCTTTTGACCGAAAAGTGCCCTCTTGGCTGGAATGTCCCAAATTTAGCCCAAAAATCACCTGCCTTATGTGCCCCGCCTGTGCCAAAGGTGCCCTTTGGGCCCAAAACTGCCCTTTTGGCATAAAAATGGCATTCCCCTGTGCCCTTTCCTGTCCTATGCCTGTCCCAATTAGGTGCCCTTTTGATCTAAAAGTGCCCTGTGCCCTGCCCTGTACCCTGCCCTGTGCCTTGTGCTGTACCGTGAACTCTGCCCTGCCCTGTGTCCTGCCCTATGCCCTGCCCTATGCCCTGCCCTGTGCCCTGCCCTGTGCCCTGCCCTGTGCCCTGCTCTGTGCCCTGCCCTGTGCCCTGCCCTGTGCCCTGCCCTGTGCCCTGCCCTGTGCCCTGCCCTGTGCCCTGCCCTGTGCCCTGCCCTGTGCCCTGTCCTGTGCCCTGCCCTGTGCCCTGCCCTGAGTCCTGCCCTATGCCCTGTGCCCTGTCCTGTGCCCTGCTCTGTGCCCTGCCCTGTGCCCTGCCCTGTGCCCTACCCTGTGCCCTGTCCTGTGGCCTGTGCCTATAGGCGCACCGGTGTGTGGTGCCCAGGGGGCCCGGCTTCCTCTCCCTAGGTCGAGATCGAGAAGTGTCCCTCGGCAGAAAGTGCCCTTTTGGGTTTGGGCGCAAAAGTGCCCATCGGCCTTGGCCTAAACGATCGAACGATACATACCTTCCCCGCCTACCCCTAGGTTCGGCGTAAAAAATGTATTAGCCTCCCAAAAAATCCTTGCTTAAATCTCACTTTTCAGTGTTCCATCAGTGAACAGCTGGACTTTCTTGCGCGTTTGCCCTGGAAAATTCACGCCCCCCGGTCAGCAAACGTTCCAGTGTGCCCCGGGCCGCAAAGTGCCCTTTTGGAGCCGGTCAAGTGCCCTTTTGGAGCCGGCCAAGTGCCCTTTTCGGTCCGGGCCCCCCCCCCCCATGGAAAAATCCTGGGTGCGCGCCTGGGCAGTAACGTAACACAATCAAGGTAAGACCTACAATTTGCAAGTGAAAGTTCCTTGCCTTGATATTACATAGCCATGTATTATATTTGGCCTTACTCCTAGCTGCGATACACTTCAACATTTGCATGTATTTTGATCATTGAAGCATACAATTACTGCCACGATACATACATTGCGTGACTAGTATGAAATAGAACGTTAAAATTTCCACATTTCAATGGATTTTCACAGTTTGGCATAGCGCACAAATATCCAACCTTTTCAGTGAGATACCTGGTTATTATCGGTGCTGGTATCCAGCATAGCAAAATACTTATTTCAATAATTTATTATGGTAGCATAGATCCAATAATGAAGTCCACAACCTATTATATCAACTTCAAGTGCGAGAACGCCTGTCAGAATCTCAGAATCCCCGAGAGGATTAGGCGCTCGTGGTGCGACCTGACAAAGTCACACGAGGAGCGATATGAAGAATGATGATGTGACGAGTAACGAGCGATGCTTGTCATGTGACCTGAGAAGGCACATGACGAGCATGGCAACTGTCCCGAGTGGATCTTCAGCTTGGTAACTGCGTAGTGGCATTGACAGCATGTTAAACATTCAATTCAAATTATGTCGTTGAACAGAAATGGCTCGGTAATATGGTGGTGCCATGGTATATGTAACAATCTCTGCTTAGCAAAGACACGGATCCCATAATCTATTCAATGAAGACATTTTGATTAAAAGTACAAAACACCGAATTACAACGGAGACTACTACCAAGGCTTTTCATCGTCCAGTGAGGTGTACGTCCAGGCTGAGACTTAAGAACCCTGAAGATAATGATATGAATTTAGGCCAATTGCAGGGTGTATATTTCTGAACACTACTTCTGGTGCAAGCAGTTAAATGGGCATAGGAAAGTCGATTTTGTGCGATGTACTCCATAGACGTCATGGTTAAGCTATACAATCATTGGGGCATGCGCATTGGCGTATCGAAGGGAGGGGGCATTGGAGCAGTCCCACTCCCTATGAGTGGTTGTGGGCCCCAAATAATCGCGTCCGGGTTCGAAAAAATAGCGCCAGGCTCCCTAAAAATCATGCTGGTGTCCCTAACAATCGCACCGGGGCTCATAAAAATCACTTTGGAGCCGCCAAAAAGTCGCGCAAGGATCTCTGAACATGATACTGGGGTCTCCCAAAATTCGCCAAGGCCCCTGAAAATCACATTGAATGGCTAAAAAATCGTCCCGGGACCCTAAAAATGACACTCATGGCTCCAAAATATGGGATCGGGTCCCTGAAAATACCGTTGGGCCTCCAAAAAGTCGCGTCGGGACCCCGATAAGTCGCGCCAGGGCCCCATGAAATCACGCTAAGGCCTTAAAAGGTCGGACCGTGCCCCTGTAAATCACGCTGGGTGCCAACAAGTTTTTTTCCGGACCCCGAAAATGACTAGGCCCGAAAAAACTGGCCGGGCCCTCAAAATCACACTGGGTCCCAAAAGGTCGGGCCGGGGGCCCTGATAAACGCGCCGGGGGCACAAATAGTTTTACCGTGGCCCCTGAAAACCACGCTGGGGCAGAAAATGTCGTGCCGTGGTCCTTGAAAATCACGATGGGGGCCGCAGAAAGACTGTCTGGGCCGCAGAAAATCACGCTGGGGGCTCAAAGGTTCGTGCCTGGGCCCAGAAAATCACGCTGGGGCCGAAAAAAGTAGTGCCGTGGTCTTTGAAAATCACAACGGGGACTCAAAACGTTGGGCCGAGGTCACTGAAAGTCACGCTGAGCCTGAAGGTACCAAAACGTCGCACCCGGGCCCCTGAAAATCACGCTAGGGGCTTGACAGGTCGCACCGGGGCCCCAAAAGTCTCATCGGGACACCCAATAAATGAAGCCTGGGCAACGAAAAAACAGTCTGGACATGGAAAATCACTTTGGGCTCCTAGCGGTCGATCCAAAAGAAACCAGAACGTGTTGGGCCTCCAAAGACGTGTCGAGGCCACTAAAACAACTCGCGATAGGCATCCCAACAAATGGACACATGGTCCAGAAATCGCACTTAGACCCAAAAACGTCGCGCCGCTGCCCTTGGAAATCACATTAGGGACAAAAAAAGTACCGCCGGAGCCCCACAAGTCGCAGCTTGCTTCCCAAAAATCAATTCCTGCCCGGAATGTTACTCTACGGCCATACAAATTGCGTCAGACCACAAAAACGCGTCTGGCCCCGGAAAAGTAGCGCCTTGGAGCACCGAAAAAATGCACCGGGAGACCGAAGAGTCGTACCGGGGCCCAAAAAATAACGCGCAAGAGGCTTACAAAATACACAAGTCGACCGCCAAAAAGTCACAAAAGGACTCCATCGAGTCGACCCGAGCAACGGAAAATTCAGAACATGCCCCGAAAGAAAGTTCTCCAAAACACTTAAGGGTGCCATCGGCTGCCATCAAAACACTTTCTACACTTAAGGGTGCCATCGGCTGAAAAAAAAACTCGTTGAGCTGCCGCAGTGACATGCCAATGGCAAATGCCCCCCCCCCCCACATCCTGAAGAGGTGGACTTCCCAGAACCCAAGAATCGCGTCGGGGTCCCAAAAATGGTTCTGGGGCCCCATAAATTTGCGTCTGGGACCCCAGAATTAGGGGTTATAAATAAATGCAACGGGCACCAAAAAACTTGCACCGTACCCGAAAACTTGCGCCGGGAACGCCAAATTCGCACTAGGGCCCAGATAAGTATAACACGCTCCTCGAACTAGCGCCAAGCCCCACAAATATCGCGCTTTGGACCCAAAATTCCTGTCAGTAGTCCCATAAATCCTGGTCGAATCATTAAAAATTCCCATCCGGGTTCCCGAAAATTGGCGTCGGTGGTCCCAGCTAAGCACAGCGTGGTCCCAAAATGGCATCGAAACCCGACAAGGATCAATCCGGAGTCTTTCAAAATAGAGATTCCGAAAAATAAATGTCCGAGCCAGGAAGATCGCTCCTCAGCTCAAACATATCACCCGATGCCTTAACAAATCGCATACGGCACCGAAAAACGTTCTGAAGCTCGACAAATCGCCGCGTGACACAAAAAGAAATGTCCCCGGGGGCCCGAAAAATCAGGCCGTGGCTCGGACTTTACATAATTCAGCAGAAGTCAACAAAAATTGCGTCGAGCCCAGAAAACTGGCGTCGGATCCCCCCGGAACCACGCGCCTGGGCCCGAAAAGTCGCGACGGACCCCGATAAATTATACCGGAGCCCCCAATATCGTGCTGGGGTCCCACAAATGTGAGCGAGGAACCCCAAATAAACACAGGGGGATCCTAAGAGCACAACTGGAGGACGAAAATGCACCTGGCCCTCCAAAGCGTACCGACTCTGGCAAAAAGCAGCAGGGCATTAAAAACCATACACATTTGTTTACAAAAAAAACCACACGAACACCATACAATTATGTCAGCCTGCCATTCTTGGTCTGCCACACACCGGATCAAATAATTTTTAACCAGCGATCACCCGTCTTTTCTGTTTCTCATCCTTTCCGACATCAATCATGAGACTTATTTTGCCATGGGCCAGCAAGTAAGCTACGTTCCTGCTTATTCTTTCTCCTCACCAACATCGGCGACATTTACAACGGGGGACATCTTAGAGACGTATAGTACTCATTCCATCAGTCATGAATAGAGTTCGATGTTCAGAGTGAAGTGTGAATTTAAAAGTACTTATACTGCGATGATAGTTCTTTTTCAGTACCACATGTCGCTGTTAGCCATAGGCGCGTCCAGGGGGCTTGCCCCATCCCCCTTGGCGGTGAATGTTGTGTGTTCACTATTAAAATTATCGGGTTCTCTATCCAAAAGTGCTCAGCCATGGTACTTTGCGAAATTCCTGGGTGCGCCCCTACTGTTGACCCTGCCCCCCACCCCACTTTTTCAGACGTTCCTACGCCTATGAGTGGTAGCCCATGTCTGCGTTATAAACGATCCAATGCTGTCGGTGCGACTGAGGTGCAAATGCAGTAACATCACTGACCTGCCTGTCATAAAGTGTTTAGAGGTTAATAACATCTTCAGATCTCAGATGGGCCCTCACTAGTCTTCTTCAGCACTCAGGAGTCCCGTTCATCCCTCATGGGTCCTTTCAAACCAAAAGAGCATCCCATCCTTCTTTGACCCCCAGGTGGCCATTTTATTCCTCGGCTGTTAGTGGTCCATTCTAGCTGAGACTACTCTTTCCAGCTGGTATGAGCATCCCATGTCTCGGACGGGTCCTCTCTTGTTTTCACGGCGCTTGCTATCCCTCAGTGTTGACGCCTTCAGGTCTTAAGGGCCCTTTCCATACAAGCTGTTAGATGTATTACATTTTTTCCTCGGTTATGTCTCTGCCCCTCAGGGCGGTCGCCTGGAGGGCCACATCTGACTCGCCAGGAGGGCGGGTATCCCTTTATCCCTTCGACATGTCATTACTTTTTAACAGTCCGGGCCCCTCCATAGACTCAGAATAACTTTACTTAGCACCGGGAACCCTTCGCTTCAGCCCGGATCGTCTCCGTGGCTCGGGGGCCTCTTTATCGGCCTGAGGCCCGCTGTCAGCTCTGAGCCCCTCTTCATCAGCGTGAGCAAAAGCGACCCAGTGGCTCTGCACGTCCGACCCGGGCCCCCATCCGTCGGCTCAGGGCCTCACTTTCAAAGCTCAGGACACTCTCCGTTCGTACTGAGTCACCTCTTCAAAAGTGTGGACCTCTATCGTTGTGCGGTTCCGGCCCTAATCGGCCCAGGGACCCTTCATACCGGCTCTGGGCGCATTTCTTCGAAATGGCAGTGATACGTGTATTTAAGCTCAGATTTTTGTCCAAATGTACTCTTAGGAACTTGAAACTTTTCACATGTTCGATGGCTTTACCGTCGACGTTAAGGACAGTTGTGGGTGTGGGGCGGAGGCGACTATATGCGACTGTGGCCGATTTGATTTTTGCGGACAGGGTGAAGCCCCACGTTTTGCACCACTTTGCTATGTGCTCTAGAGCTGTTTGAAGGGTTTTCTCAGCGTGGGAAGTATTTTGCTGTTGTCTAAGTGGCCATATCGTCCGCGAATAGTGAATATTGAAGTGAAGTGTCGATGTGATGTAAGTAGGTATGTCATATCAATCATGATGAGCAAGAGGCTCGATGAGAGCACGCTCCACTGTACCAGGCCCTGCTCCTGAGTTGTGGTGCTTGATGTGACGCTGCCGCATCTGACCTTAAGAGTCCTGTCTCTGAGGAAGTTGAGAATGAAGCGTGACATGTGGCCGCGTTGGCCTGTTTTATGGAGTTTGTTTGTTTGTGCGCACTTGTGTACTCGGCCGTATGTGACAGTGACGTCTAAGAATGCAGCTATTGTTGTGCGTTTGATGCATATAACACTTTTGATGGCATGCACTAGCCTAATGAGATTATCTGTGGTTTATTTTTGACGCTGGAAGCCACACTGAAATTCGTCGAACAGGTCGTTGTGTTCTAGAAAGTGTCCCAATCGTGTGTTGACAATGCACTCGACCCGCTTACTAGCGTAGCTAGTACATGAGGTGGGCCTATGTCCTTTTGGGATTGAACGATCTGTGTGCGGCTTTGGTAATGGGATGACTACACTTCCCCACCAAGTAGCAGAAAAAGTATCGCTTACTCCTTACTTATGCTGGATAATTTTCGCTGAGATGTTTGAAAACTGGTAATGAATGTCATCCAGCTCGACCGACGTGTTTCCACACTTGCTGAGGGTAAGGTACGATTCGCGCATAGTGAATGATTGGCTGTAGTCTCCTGTGCTGTTTGAGTTGAACTAGTGTATTTGAGGCGAGGGCATTCAGAGAGTTTACTATGGTGGTGTCGTAGGTGTTTGTGACAAAGACGCTGGCGTCGTGTAGTTTAAGGTGGTCTGCAACTTGTTGTGGATCAGGAATGTGCTGTCCTCTCACTGTCAGCTAAGGAAAGGCACTTGATGGTGGGCGTTTCAGGCTGAAGCGCTTCATCCGGTCCCATATTCTGCCGGTAGGGGTGAACCTATTGAATTATGACACGAAAGACTGTCAACAATTTTGGCGTGCTATTTTAATTGTGTACCGACAGTGCTTTTGGGACTGTCCTGTATGCTGACAGATGTGCTTCGCAAACGCATTTTGTGTGTAGCTTGTGGACACGGTGCCGGACGGCGATTGCCCTTCGGCAGTCTGAGGTTCAACATGGCCCTGATGCCTTTTCCCTAGGTTTATTAGTTTTCGGGATTGAGTCTCGTCCTGCTGAGCTATTGGCCCTGAGTATTGTTTTGATTTTGCTGTTCTCTAAACATGCAAGGCTGAGGTCCACCTGATCCTCAAATTTTTCCCAGTCCGCTCTTTTAAGTTCCATGATGGTCTGAATTATTTGGTGTGGTGGATAGCGTCCATGCTGAGCCTAATTGTGATTGGGCAGTAGTCGCTCAGCCCGGGGTCAAATATGGAGCTTAATCGTTGGGAGCAGCACGCTAAATTACTGCAACTGTCCGAACCTCCTGTGGTCGGGTTGTGGCGGATGGTGGCCCCGGTATTTAGAAGTACTAAGTTGTGGTCTGAGATTAACTGGTAATTTTCGCGGCCTCTAGTGTCCATCTGGTTGATTCCCCAGGAGGGTTAGTTAGCGTTAAAGTCTCCCATAATGAGAATTGGTGGGAGAGCCTGAAGCCGCAAGTCGCTCAGCTCCTGTTGTGTGGGGCTGCAGCTGGTGGTGAGATGCATAGTGGGATGAGTGTGGTTTGATAATGGGCAACTTTGAGGCTGACCGCGACGCAGCTCAAGGGAGAAATTAGCGTTGCCCGACGATGAGGTATGCTGTTAGCGATGAGTAAGGTTGCGTCCAATTTCCGATGTGGACCGTTTTCGTTGTCGACGTGCCAAGTGTAATCTGAGATACTGTTCCAAAATGAGTTTGGGTAAGTCTCGAAAATATGATTCTTGAAGCGCAGCTAGTAATGCTTTTTTTCCCCGCAGGAATTCTGCTTTCAACTCTTTGAAATTGCTCCGAAGACCACCGGTATTCTACTAGAGGAAGAGACCCATTGCCGAAGGAGATTAGTGTCTGTTGGTGGTCCTACACAGGGGTGGTGTCATACAGGAGAGAGCATCGAATCCGGTGGGAAGTGGGGGTGGGGGTGGGTGGGTGGGGGGTGGTGAGTCAGACAGGACTCGTTGCTCGGTCTGTGGTGCTCGGTCTGTGGTTACTCGGTCTGGGTGGAGGCACCGGACGAGGTATTGGGATGGGTTTGGGTGGTAAAGCAGGAGGTGGTGTGGGGGTCGGTCGGTGGATTTCCTTCTCGAGTCACAGGATTGCTCGTCGAGGGCGCCTGGGGCTCTTGTTGCTTGCTGTCTTCTTGTTTCTCTTCTTCCTTCTTGTCTTATGGTTTCTTTGTCTTCTCATCGTCGTGGGCTTTGTGGGCTTCTGAGTCTTGCTAGCGTCGCTCTTGAGTGTGGTGCCGCGCGACCGCTCTTCACGAGTCTCCCTATGGAAGGACCTCCTGTGGTGGCTCACTCCCCCGTAGTAAGCACTTTAAAATAATTCTGGATCCGTCCTGCCATCATTTCATGTGGACGTGGAGGACTGACGGTGGTGCACCAGAGCGTCCTGGAGGAGCGCTTTTCCAGTTAGAGGGGTGCCGCTCTCCATGGGGGACATGTCCCCTCTTCCCCCTTAGGGATTCTGAGGAATGAAAAGAAATGACCCTGTCTGACGTCATTGCATCCTGCTCAAGTAGTGCAAAATTCACAGGTACCTGTTTTTAGGTTTGCGCCATGTTCACTCACATTCTGAGTTAAAACGGTATCGCATCAGAAGAGATGAGTCTTGGGTCAGAATTGCTCTGAAAGATAGAGTATTTTTATATTTCGTTTTGTGCATAGGCTTAGTGTACGAGCAGAAAATAGATCACGAGTTGAAGCAAATCGTCTGTGGGAGTTAGGTGGATAGAAGTAGAGTTAGGTAGACCTGCGAATTCTGGAAGTTGCATAATGATAAAGTTCTGCCTTTTTGGTGCACGTTTTAAATACCTACCTAGGTACCTGATACAAGTATTGTTCATTGTTCATTGTTCAAAATCCTGTCAGAGGTTTTGCTATAGTGCATTGTATCTTTTAATCATTACATTGCTAGGTATTTAAAACTTCTTAAATTTGATGCTTCTACTAAAGTCCAACATAAGGGTAAATTTGCAGGTCATTTTGATGGAAGATGTTTTAGGAATTTGTCGATTTTTTATCCTCAGAATACGATATTTATGAACGTGATTCAGAAGATGTGACCACTCATTTTTGGTGCTGATGCTTACTTTTCAATTTGAACTATGACATCACATCGGTACAGTGTGATGACGACATAGGTATGGTACCGATGCTTCGACTGGCTAATGCTACAAATGGTTCACATAGGTACTTTAATGAAATGGTTGAAGTAGCTTAACCTAACCTAACCTAACCTAACCTGCTTACCTCTCAGTTTATTATAGCTATAATTTATATAATGCACCATCCATGCCACACTGTTGTTTTTGGTGCAGTAATTTATCCATTCCTCACCTGGTGCTTCTCAGATGTGATTAAAGACATTCAACACTCAACTCAGTTGATTCAACACTTCTTCACATCAAAAATGCTTATTTTCCACCTATATTACACATCACATACCACCATTACTCGACAAGAATGTCGATGGAAACTGCACAACGCAGACGGAAATTGCATGGGCTGCAGCAATTGGGTTTGTGTTTTGGGATTATAATATATTAGTTTATATTAGAGTATATTTTATTATATCAGGTTGGGTTAAATTTCCTATTTAATTATTATTTCTCACAGTACTTCTTCGAGGTTTTCAGAAAAGTTGAGACGCACCAAGCCGACTGAAGTTTCCATTGACGTTTTGCAGTTTCCGTTGGCGTTCTTGTGGAATAATGGTAGTACGTGATTTGTGTGGTATAGGCAGAAAGTAAAATTTTTGGATGTTAAGAAGTAGAAGAAGTTGGATCAACTGCATGGAGTGTTGAATGTCCTTTTCATCACATCTGAGAAGCACCAGGTGAGGAATGGATAAATTATCACACCAAAAACAGGAGTGTGGCATGGATGGCACATTATATAAATTATAGCTATGATAAACTGAGAGGTAAGCAGGCTAGGTTAGGTTAGGGTAAGCTATTTCAACCATCTCATTAAGGTATGTGAACCGTTTGTACCATTATCCAGTCAAAGCCTCAGTGCCTTGGCAATGACCATACCATGCTGAAAACACCAGTTCCAGTTTGATCACTGAATAAGCCCCAGTGCCATACCTACTTGATGCGATGTCATCGTTCAAATTAAAAAGTAAGCATCAGCACCGAAAATGGGTGGTCGCAACTTCCGAATCACGTTCATAAACATGGTATTCTGGAAAGAATTCCCATAACACCTTTTATACAAAATTTACCAATTTGCATTTCTGCACTGATAGGGAAGTGATGTTGTAGAAACATGTTTCTGAACTTGATTAAGATGATGGAACCATTCATTCCCATGTGGAATGCATACTTATTAGTTGGGAACCATTTTTGCTTCATGCTTGTTGACACCAGAGAAGCTTACCTACAAGTTTCTGGTTGACAAATGTCCATACCTGTGCTTGTTTGATGTTGTAGACAAGATATTCAATGCTGATGCACATGGGATGAGCATAATCCTGCATTGATGATGCTGCACACCTGCAGCAGCAACCTCTCCAAGTCACAGACAGTGAACTGAATGCTCCCTCATTCTCAAGAATGTCAGACAATGTATACATACAAAAGTATCCATTACTCTGCTTTATGGTAATTACAAGACAGGTTTTACACACATTTTACCTCCATAAAGCAAACAAAGGCATAAGGTGTGATTAGGTTAGGTTGGGTTTGTTAAATTGGAAAATTTTGCACACAAATTGTGGATACACATTTGCCTTATTGCTCAAAAGCAGGTTTTGTTGGTTAGGTAGGCCAACCTTCATTTCTAGGCAGGTTTGGCTTGGCAAATGGTTTTGGGCATTTTTCTTGCAGCTGGGAAATTTTGAGCATACAAAATTTGCTTGAAATGTCTCTTTTTTTTGGATACTTTGAAATGAGTGGTTAAGGCAGTTGATGTGCCCCTAAACCCCAATCACAACGAAATGGGTGGTTAGAATAGGTTATGGAACATTAAAAAAACATTATTTTTGTTATACTCTTCAAAACTCCAAGTCCTTTTTTGGTGTCGTTTTGCTTGCATGCTGAAAAGGAAGCATTTGTAGAGGAATTGAGGGTATTTATATAGAAAAAGCCCCTGAGCATATTTTGGAAAAATAAATGTATGAACTGGATTTGCTCAAGCTGACCTGACAACTTTTTTCTCTACCATTTCTTTGGGAAATGATATGTAAGCAAGATATTCACTATTTCAAATCACACCACTCAGCATCAACATGGCATCAACAAGCATGGTACAAAGGTCACTAACTGAAAAGTGTGGATTTCCTGCAGGAGTGAAGGGTCCCATCTTTATAACATTAAGATACATGTTTCTACAATGTTCTGTTTCAAAAATGAGATAGCAAGTTTAAAGTAAAAAACCACCTAACCTACAGTAACAACCTAATAAATAGGTAATATATACAATGCAATAGCAAAACAGTTGGAACATGCTGTTTATTCCAACTACTGTAAACTGGCACTACTTGACATGCCGTTTATTCTTACCTCTGTGAGATGGCACTACCTCACAAAGCCATGTGTATGCTATCTATTTGCAGTGGGGTAACTAGACATTTTCAACATGATCGGTATCGAACGACATGATCGGTCTTGCTTACAAGTTTGGAGATGATTCAGGTATAGATGCTTTTCAACTGGTTGCCATCTGCCCAGAAACGCAAAAATACCTGAATTTTGAATACCTCCAATACCACAATTTATCCAGATTGCAGTGCATAATGATACCATTGAGTCATTTTATTGTAGATTACTTTGCTCTCGTGTAAGCTTCATAGCTTCCTTGGCAGGCGATAGGTTGGAAGATCTTACAATAACTACAGAAGCTGTAGAAAAACAGTTGCAGAATATATAACGTAATGCAGCTTCTAGACCAGACAATATATAGGCTTCAAGTTTAGCATTTCTTCTCGTCATTTTCAAGCGGTCTATGGAGTATTCTGAAGTACCTGAAGATTGGCAAAATGCAAATGTAGTACCCATTTTCAAAAAGGGAAGTATGAAGGTTGTACGAATATACAGGCCAGTCAGTTTGACCTCAATAGTTTGCAAGGTACTATACAAAAAACTGGTCAAGCAGAATGTTCGTATTCTGATTAAGTGATTAAGATGTGATTGAGATGATGTGAATGCTCATTTCTGGTGCAGATGGATGGTTTTCAGTTGCCGATCAAAACAATACATCCTTCTCAATCACAGCTGATCTGGAGTCGACCGGCCGGAGTTGGACGGACGGCGGTCGCCATGTCCGACTCGGACTCCGACTCGGACTGCGACTCTGGCGGCGACGATGGCGGGCTGGACATGACGGCCGTGCTGTTCGGCAACATCGACAGTGCCGGACGGCTGGAGACCGACCTGCTGGACGAGGAGGCGCGCACACAGCTGCGCGGCCTCTCCAAGCTGGGCCTCGGTCAGCTGCTGCACGACGTGGTCGGCGCCGCCGCCGCCGCCACCGATGACCACCAGTCAGGTCGGTCGACAGCTGGGTTGGGCTTGTGCTTTGGAATCATGGATTTGGAGAGTGAAATTTGGTGCATTCCATTTTGGAAAGGATGATGTTTTTGTTTTGTTTCTTACATCAAAAGCTCCCATTTGTGCTTCCCATTCAGTTTAGGCCACCTTAATAAAACAATAAGATTGCAGGTTCAAGCATCTCCATTCAACGTTTCAGCGAAGGTGCATGGTTTTCCGGACATGATAATATTCAGGATGACAAACATCCAGGACAAGATCATGCTTCCAACCTTGGTTGAGATTGGGGCTAATATCAGGCCAGTCCATCGGACTAGCGGGTAAAAAAGGAAAAAAGTGAGGTCTTAATGATCTGTGTGCCGGTTATGTCGAGTCAGCTGACGGGCAGTTCAGGCCAGACCAGTGGGCCCGGAGCGTACGTCACGTCAGTTGGCCTACTGGACGAGCCAGTCTGTGAGTCAGGTCAGGTCGGGTCAGTGGGCCCGGAGCGCACGTCACGCCAGTTGGTCTGCGGGTCTGGCTAGTGTGTTAGTGAAGTCAGGTGGAGCCAGGGGTCTCGAAGCGCACGTCACACCAGTTGGCCTCCGGGTCAGGCTAGTCTGTGGGTGAGGTCAGGTCGGGTCAGAAGGTCAGTCTCACGGCGCCCGCGGCCACGGTACAAACGTGTCTACGGTGCACGGGAACCACGGGTCCAGTCGATCCGCGCGACTTATGCCGATCACGTGAGGTCAGTTATAGAGGAAGTAGGTGCTAGATTGAGCCAGGCCGTGTTCGAGTATCAGTGGCCTGTTTACCCGAGTATGTGCTGGGCTCGTAATGGGCGCAAAATGACCTTGGTAGTCGACGCGTCCCCAAGCTCCAATGCATCATCATGTGTTTCTCGTGTGCAGCGAATCGCGGCTTCCCGTGGCTCTTACGTTTATGTTTGCGGTGTCGTGTCGTGTCGAGTCAGATTGTCCGTGTGCAGTGTGCAGCGTCGTGTCGAGTCGAGTCAAGTGGTCCGTGTGCAGTGTGCAGCATCGTGTCGTGTCGGGTCAAGTCGAGTCAGGTTGTCCGTGTGCAGTGTGCAGCATCGTGTCGTGTCGGGTCGAGTCAAGTTGTCCGTGTGCAGTGTGCAGCGTCGTGTCGTGTCGTGTCGAGTCAAGTTGTCCGTGTGCAGTGTGCAGCGTCGTGTCGAGTCGAGTCAAGTTGTCCGTGTGCAGTGTGCAGCGTCGTGTCGTGTCGAGTCAAGTTGTCCGTGTGCAGCGTCGTGTCGTGCCGAGTCGAGTCAGCTCGTCCGTGTGCAGTGTGCAGCATCGTGTCGTGTCGTGTCGGGTCGGGTCGGGTCGAGTCGAGTCAGCTCGTCCGTGTGCAGTGTGCAGCATCGTGTCGTGTCGTGTCGTGTCGGGTCGAGTCGAGTCGAGTCGATTCGGGTTGTCCGTGTGCAGAGTGCAGCGTCGTGTCGTGTCGTGTCGTGTCGTGTTGAGTCGAGTCGAGTTGTCCGTGTGCAGTTTGCAGCGTTGTGGCGTGTCTAGTCGAGTCAAGTTGTCCGTGTGCAGTATGCAGCGTCGTGTCGTGTCGTGTCGTGTCGAGTCGAGTCAAGTTGTCCGTGTGCAGCGTCGTATCGTGTCGTGCCGAGTTGAGTCAGCTCGTCCGTGTGCAGTGTCGAGTCGTGTCGTGTCGTGTCGTGTGCCGAGTCGAGTCAGCTCGTCCGTGTGCAGTGTGCAGCATCGTGTCGGGTCGAGTCGAGTCGGGTTGTCCGTGTGCCGTGTGCCGTGTGCAGCGTCGTGTCGTGTCGAGTCGAGTCAAGTTGTCCGTGTGCAGTGTGAAGCGTCGTGTCGTGTCGTGCAGAGTCGTCTGCTGCCGTGCTGTGTTGTGCTTACCTAGTGCCATGTCGCGTCCTGGCATGTTGAGTGGCGCTGCGCCGTGCCATTTCGTGTCACGACGTGCCTTGTGTCGTGCTGTTTCGTGTCGTGCAGTGACCGTTGTGTGACCGTGTGTAACAGGAAGGGCGACGGAGAAGGACCGGACGTTGTGTTGTGTGGTTGAATGTGGTGACGTGTTGCACGTTGTGTTGTGTAGTGCGGTTTGTTTGTTTGTTTATTTATTGGGTGGCTCTCGACGCACTTTATGCACAATCACGGCTAATGACTCCGCCCACTCTGTTTCGCCGTTGGGCCGCGGGTTTGTGGAATGTCCCATGTGGTGCGAATATTGAACCCGGGACCTTTGGTACGCAGAGCTCAACACCCTAACCACTCGGCCATCCCCGCCCCGTGCAGTGCGGTGTAGTGACGAGTTGGCTGAAATCAACTGTGTTGTAATGCATTGCAGTGGAGTTGTGTGTGGCCAGCTGTATTGTGATGTAGCGTGCCACCTGGGTGACATTTGCACTTGCACGGCGGCAGGGGCGCGTAGTTTATTAGCACACGGTGCCACCTGGATGACATGTGCTACTGCACGGCGGCAGGGACCGAGGAGGAGGAGGAGCCGGTGCCGTCGCCGTCTCCCACCGCCGTCGACTACTACAACATCACTGAGCTGGCCGAGGAGGATGCCAGCTGGAACACACAGAACGGTTCAGATGGTGCGCCCTGACGAGCCGCGGCTGTCCACGGTTGCCGGGAGACGCCGGTCGGGCGGCAATCAGATGGTTGCTGTGTGCAGAATAAGTGCACAATATGCTACTCGATTCCATGGCTTGTCGTTCTTGACCAGCTGTTCTTGACATTGTTTCGTGTCATTCCTGCTTGTGATAGTGAAACATGTGTTCATTCTTTCACCTGCACAACATACAGCATATATCCGTTTTTCATGTGCTATCATGCACATTCCTGCCTTGTCAGGCGCCATCAATTGTCTTCCTTTCCTTATGTGGAGTGTCGCCCAGTTGTTTTGTCTTCATGGTTAATTCACATGACAATCACCACATTATACTACTTCTACCTTCGCCTGACAACCATTTCGCTGCGTTCGTCATTACGCTACCTTCTGCGACCATGTGTGGAGATTTGCTCCACTAAATTACCACAGTGGTAAAATCATTGACCTTATATATAACTAGACAGACAACTCGACTTTTCAAAACGGTCCCGACGGCGGCGCTGCATATGGGCAAAACGGCGGCGCTGGTGAGCGCTGCGCAGTGTGTTGTGGATGTAAAGCGGGGCTGCTGGAGCGTTCTAGATGGCGAAAATGGCTATATCATTTTCAAATGATATAGTCATATGTGAAGCAGAAACTTTTGTTTGTATATATATATATATATATATATATATATATATATATATATATATATATATATATATATATATATATATATGTGTGTGTGTGTGTGTGCATATATGCATATACCAAAGAAAAACCACACCATCTATTCCCCATTAAGCCTGTACTCAGACCTGCCGCGTCCCTGCCGTTCATCCCCTTGCAGATACAGATATAGAGGGCACAGGGGACATGTGTCCGCTCATGGCAAGGTGGCGCCCATCTTACCAGGAAAAGTGGTCCTACAGTGAGGCTGCAGTGTAACCCTTTCTAATTATTCAGCTAAGGGCGCCCATACAGATGAAAATGTGCTCCTTAGAATCATTGAGTGTACCCCCTTTAATTTTCAACCGAAGTCTCCCTTCCAAGACACTCGAGTACGCCCCTCTCAAATTTTTTCAGCTGAATGCACCCCTGTGGGCTCATCCAGTGGCTCCAGACATGCACCTTCTATGCAAAATCCTGGATCTGTGCCTGCCCTCTTGGCTGCACTCCTGGAACAGGTCCTGGGCTGATAGAAATAACTACAATTAAAGAGAAAGTCCTGAGCGCCCGGATATTGATTTCTGAAAATTATCCGGGTGGGGGGGGGGGGGGCAAAATACATGAAGGCAATGGGCAGGTTCAAATTGATTGGGGATAACACCCCATAGGGTCCCACGTTAATGTTTGAAATTATTGGCGGTGGGTGCAAAGCCAACATTGATGCGGTACTTGCCCTCTCGAAAGTATATAAAGCAACACCCTGCCTGAGCGTCAACCCGTGCCCTGCAGGATGGTCGTGCGGATTCAGGGATGGTCGGCGGATTCATGGACATGTCCCCATGAAATTTGGAACCAGCGCCCCTCTGGGATGGCTCGAATGCTCCCCCTCATATTTTTCAGCTAGAAGCACCCCTCCAGTGTGCTCAAGTGCACGCCTCCTCCCCGCTAAACGGATTTTCGGCCGAAGGCGCCCTTCAGGTATTTTCGCAGGGTGCACCTCCTAAGAAATGGCGCCCCCAGACAAATACCCCTCCCTATGATAATTCCTGGATCCGCCCTTGATTAGTAGATTGGATAACTACAAACATCCTCAGCGTCACTTCGCAAGTGTTTATCGGGTATCCGAGATCTTAATTTCATGGGGTACACGTGCCGAATACCGTACAAAGTTGGCAAAACGATTATAGGAGTTAGACTTCAAAAGCACAATTACAATATTTTACAGGATGTTTCACCGTTTCTATCTGCCCATCATGAACCCAGCATCATTTTGCACTACTTTTTATCAAAATCTATCCACAACTTTTCATTTTACAACATTTCATTCCAGGGCCAAAATGCATGGGAGCGGGCGGCGCGCTCGAACTTTTGCCCATGTACCGCTGCTCCAGCCGGGACCGGCCGGAATAGGACGCGGAGCGTGCGGCGGGCGGCGGGCGGCGAGTCGGCCGTCTAGTTATATATAGAGGTCAATGGGTAAAATGCGCATAAAAAGACCACATACCTGCTGATTCAACTGGCTTCCATTGTACCCCATGCGTGAAGCAGCATATAGTTCCTCACGAATCACCGACGCAGTTCATGGTGCCCCAACCAAATAAGAACAACGACTGTGATGCCGAATACTTCTCATGGCGCAAAATGACCACATTGACCGCGCACACTGCATCCCAGTTCATCGTTACGGATATTCCTCGGGACTATGACCACGTCTATGACCGTGACCAGGTCTCGGATTGTAACTGTGACCATTCTGTGAGCTGTGGCAATGGCCCTGCGCCGTTTCAGACTATGACGCCGACGACGAGGAGCGGCGCGACTCACGCCTTATGCCGCCGCCACCCGTCGTCGCGTCGACACCGGCGCCGGCGCCGGCACCGGCACCGCGCCGCAAGCAGCTCAACACGCCACTGGGCTCGATGCTGCCCGAGAAGTACGCCAACGTCGAGATCACAGACCTGTTCCCCGACTTTCGCGAGGACAAGGTGCGACCACCAGCCACTGGCTGTATGTCTGTTCGTCTGTTCGTCTGTTCGTCTGTTCGTCTGTCCGTCCATCCGTCCGTCCGTCCGTTCAGTAGAGAGATGCGATTCTGTTTATCGTTATCGTACATAGCGAATGTTCGTGATTTGGCTCAAAGTCGAACGGACAATGTTCTCAAGCTGTGGTTTGACTTTATGCTGAGGGTTTTGCTGAGGGATGAGTCCGACAATCTGATGAAATGAATGCGTTGTGGTCTTGATATAGTGCATTTCAAAACCCCCTTTGTCGTTTGTGTGTTTGAGTGTTTGTCGACGACACATTGGAATGTGGCAAATCGCCTTGATTCTGTCTGTCCGACACTGATGTCTGTGCCACCTCCACCACACTGCCCCGTTCCGAGGGCGTTCATTGGACGTGGTGAGCCGACGGGGGCGCCATATGACGCAGCTCCGCTGACGAGAGCCGCTGGCTGTGGTGGTCAGGTGCTGCGGTTTTCGCGCCTGTTCGGTGTCGGCCAGAAGGCGAGTCTGCCGCAGCCGTGGCGCAACAACAGGAGGCGGCGGCGTAAGAAAAGGGTCGAGGACGACGAGAGCGACGCCAAGCCGCGCGAGTTGCAGCTCAGCTTCGGCGCGCCTCTGCCGCCAGAGCTGGTGGAGTCGGACGACGAGGTCAGTCGCGCTCGCCCAATGATCTTGGGTTCGGTCAGGAAGGGTCGAGAGCACGAGACATCACCACCGGATGTCACTTCCACCTACTCGAGTGCATTTGTTGGGAAGGGTGGTCCATCTCTGCCTTTTTCTTTGATGAATAGTGTGTTCCAACACTGACCGCTGGCGTCCGGAGCCTGATATCTCGTAGGGTGTAGAGCATCGACAAGGCGCCAAAGCCCACTATCACGTCGAAATAAATTAATAATATAACTGCTGCAAAATTATGCTCGCAGGTTAGGCAAAGACAGTGCAACTGCTTCTTCGCATCAAATGAGATTGCGGTGAGATTGTACTATTGCGGTTGTAAGGTGCCATGTTTCACGAAAGTCAATTGACTGTGTTACGGTTGTCAACGGGCATGCTTGATTATCCGAGGGCAAGGATTTGCGAAGATGGCTTGTGTCATGGCTTTGCTGAGGCATACACCTCCATTGATATGTGACGAATATATGTATTTGATCACAACATTGAACATAGATGTGTGTGATGTCATGGATATAGGCACAGGAGTGCCCGTCCCGAAGGTATTGCGAACCGTAAAAGGTATTTCAGATGAGTGTTTTGTATTACAGTAGGTGTCATTAAAGTCATTGTGAGATAATAGTGGGGAATAATACTCCGTTGTTGGCCATTTATCATCCGATTTGATGTATTCGATGACAGTGTTGAAGGACTAGACACGGCCATACTTTTGGACCGGGGATCTGATGCGAGTGTGGTGGTATTGTCCTTGCCAGTTCAATGTTGTCGACACACTACTTGTGTTGACTGCGTGTGTCCAAGTTTGATGTTCGTCTCGTCGTCCCCGATATTGGACAGGTATATGACGAGTGTGAGGGTTTCATCTTAATGAGCTCTAGCTGCTGTAAGTTGGGCGACAATGCGCCGGATCGTCTGTGCTGTCGTATGTTGTGTATCATGGCCACCTGAGACCGGTGTGTCGTGTCTCGTGACCACCGGAGACCGGTGTCTCGTGTCTCGTGACCACCTGAGACCGGTGTGTCGTGTCTCGTGACCACTGGAAACCGGTGTCTCGTGTCTCGTGGCCACCGAAGACCGGTGTCTCGTGTCTCGTGACCATCGAAGACTGGTGTCTCGTGACCACCCGATACCGGTGCCTCGTGTCTCGTGACCACCCGAGACCGGTGTCTCGTGTCCCGTGGCCACCTGAGACCGGTGTCTCGTGTCTCGTGACCACCCGAGACCGGTGTCTCGTGGCCACCCGAGACCGGTGTCTCGTGTCTCGTGACCATCGGAGACCGGCGTCTTGTGTCTCGTGGCCGTTACCCGGGGCCGGTGTCTTGTGTCTCACGGTCGGTCGAGCCTCGTGATCACCCGGTGCGTCATCAGGAGAAGCTGCTCCGTCCCGAGGAGGTGACCGCCCAGTCGCGGCCGGCGCCCGAGGACAAGCCGAGCGGCAACAGCTCACCCAAGTCGACCGACTGGCGGTATGGGCCGTCCCAGCTGTGGTACGACATGCTCGACTGGCCTGCCAACGGCGAGAGCTACAACTACGGCTTCAAGGGGGCCGACGAGCGCGCTCCTGCCAAGCGCGAGGTGAGTCGGCACGGCGCCTCCGCTGTGTGGCGTCGCCTTAGCGCGTAGTGTGAGCATCCAGCGGGCATGGCTTGTGTGAGCGCCGCGTGCGTGCCGCTGAGCTCGCTGCATGCGTGCCGTTTTGAGCGCTGTCGCCGCTGCCTGCGCGTATGTGGCCGGCCGGCGCTGGGCCCGTCCGTAGTCGTGTGTCGTGCCGTCGTGGATGGCTAGTGATGCACGCGGCCGCTCCGTGCTCGCTCACGCCAGCCGGCTGGTCTGCCGCGCCAGCCAGACCCGTTCTTCAGGAGAGTCGGTGGTGCGCCTGTTGCAGGGCGACGACGACGCGCCGGGCGAAGGACACGAGCCACCGGCGCACCGGCTGGCCGCCGACGGGAAGAAGGTACGGCGCTTGCATTCCTCTGTTAGTCTGTCCGCTGCCGGTCGGCTGGAGGGTGGTGGTCCGCAGACCAGCGTGTTGCTGGTCGAACCGCGGTGTAGGGACTCCTCACGGTGCTGCACTGCGCTGGGTGCTGCCCATCTCACATGCTCACAACTGTGCTCATGCTTTGCTAAGTTGACTCTTGCCGACCGTACTTTGGTGAGGTAGGCGTATTGGTGCCTTATCAGCTGTGGTCACTCTAGTCAAGTGCTCAAGAAGTGGGCCTCGGGCTGGAGTGAGATGGGGGATTCCGGAGTTGAAATTCTGGGAGTATTGTAGCACACGAGTCCACATTCAGACCTACAAGACTGGCTCCCGCAAAGCATTCTATCCTATCGACCACATCTGTGTTGCTACTGACTAATCTCAAAGTGCCCGCGGAGGTTGACGTGTCCTGTAGAGCTCCTGTCGGCACCGATGGAGATGCCTGGCTGTTCTTGATTTGAGTTCCGAAGAGGACGAGTGCACATGGGCGTTGTGGCGTTTTGCAGCGTGGTGAACTAAGCCAACCAAGTGATATTGACCGGTCGCCGCATGGCTTCCTGGTCGCATGGGTCAGCAGGCCGGTCGAGTTGTGGCACGTGGAGACTAGCCAGCTACTAGTGTTCTCCGGGGAGCGCATTCGGCAAAGCTGATCATTTCCGACCGTCTGTCCGTCCCATGACTGACGTCCCGTCCGTCCCATCACTGATGTCCCGTCCGTCCCATCACTGATGTCCCGTCCGTTTCCGCCGAGGGTCTCGCCGCGATGTAGCACTCAGCGGTGGTAGGTAGAGATACTGGCGCTCAGTTAACGCCACGGCCGATAGGTCTGCCAGCTCTTCTGCACTGATGACTCTCTGACATCACATGTGACCTGACACGCGCTGTTCCGTGCTCAGTTTGAGACTGAGCCAAATAGGTGGCTGATTGCTCTCCGGGGTGGTACGGTGGCGAGTGTGCCGTGTACAGCCGGTTACCTCGGCTCCAGGCGCCCTGGCTGCGGCAGTGTGTGACACTGCGTCTGCATGTGCCATGCTGCTGCCTGTGTCCGTAGGTACTGGAACGCCTGACGTCAGCGCGCTGCGTCTGCATGTGCCAGGCTGCTGCCTGTGTCCGTAGGTACTGGAACGCCTGACGTCAGCGCGCTGCGTCTGCATGTGCCAGGCTGCTGCCTGTGTCCGTAGGTATTGGAACGCCTGACGTCAGCGCGCTGCGTCTGCATGTGCCATGCTGCTGCCTGTGTCCGTAGGTACTGGAACGCCTGACGTCAGCGCGCTGCGTCTGCATGTGCCAGGCTGCTGCCTGTGTCCGTAGGTACTGGAACGCCTGACGTCAGCGCGCTGCGTCTGCATGTGCCAGGCTGCTGCCTGTGTCCGTAGGTACTGGAACGCCTGACGTCAGCGCGCTGCGTCTGCATGTGCCAGGCTGCTGCCTGTGTCCGTAGGTACTGGAACGTCTGACGTCAGCACGCGGCGTTCACGCCAGTCCATATGTGTTGCGCTGCGTTCACGCCAGGCCATCTGTGTTGCGCTGCGTTCACGCCAGGCCATCTGTGTTGCGCTGCGTTCACGTCAGACCATCTGTGTTGCGCTGCGTTCACGCCAGGCAATCTGTGTTGCGCTGCGTTCACGTCAGGCCATCTGTGTTGCGCTGCGTTCACGCCAGTCCATCTGTGTTCCCGTGGTGTTCACGCCAGTCCACCCGTGTTCCGCTGCGTTCACGCCAGTCCATCTGTGTTCCCGTGGTGTTCACGCCAGTCCATCCGTAAAACCCAAATAACTAACTAACTAACGTGTTCCGCTGCGTTCACGCCAGTCCACCCGTTTTCTGGCGGCGTTCTCGGGAACGCCGTGTCGCCGTTCTGAAGTGCACGGCTGGCGAATGCACTTGCTGCGGTGTGCAGCTCAGTTGGATGGCTGACTCTCACTCTGTGACCGGCTGGCAGGTGAAGAAGGAACCTGCCGTCGATGGGAGCGGGGACGTCGCCCACTACCGAGGCGTCAAGTTCGAGGATGACGCCTACCTGATGGTCACGCAGCTCAACTGGGAGGATGACGTCATCTGGAACGGAGAGGATATCAAGCACAAGGCGAGTGGTGCCGTCGAGTGTATGTAGCAGAAGGGACTACCGATGAAACGTGAGCGATGCGCTGACTGCGACGAATGTCAAATGGGTCACACATGCGTGCGTTTCGACGAGACGTTTCTCTGCAAAGTTGATGACTGGAATCTTGCCTGCTCCAACTACAACCTCGCCACATATTCAAGTTCGGTGAATTGGCATACGATGCTAAGCCCAAGAAGTTCACAGCTGAGTTGTCGGTAAATACTCTGATGAGTATATACCAGCATCAGTACAGCAATGCGCACTGAAGCCAGATAAGCATTTCATTTAGATCAAGTGACGTCTGCTGGCAGTCCTGATCTCAGTTTGGAAATGTATCTACACATTTGTCTGAATGTCGCTCTTGATGTTGATTTGCTGTATTGAAATCGTCTTACTGGTGCCGTGGGCGACAGGCCGTGGGCGATAGACGACGACGACGCCGAGCATATTCTATTTAGTACACCTTGGCATGCCATTATGTATAGCCTCTTTGGAAAAGATCACCTTTCCCCCATGTTCGCACCAGCCCCCCCCCCCCCCCAAATAATTTCGAATTTCAGTAGTGAACCTATTGGGCAGCCGCTCGTTCCAACACTGGGGAGGGGGGGGGAGTGCCAAATTTGTCACTGCTAGTCGGTTAGACACGTTTTCTTCCCAGCTGTGCGGTGACGCCGCCAGACCTGCTGCCGCAGGTGATGCAGAAGCTGACCAGCAAGACGAACGCGGCCGGCTGGCTGCCGTCCGGCTACAACCGCACGGCCGGCCAGCTTAGCCACGCCGGCAAGCCGACGGCCACGCCCGGCTTCCCGGCCACTGCCGGACTCAAGATCCGCTCACCCACCATGTGAGTCAAGATCGTGCCTGGCCACAGGCGGGCAAGGGATTTGCAAGTCATGGAAACAATTACTAGGGATTCAATTTTAACCCCACCCGCACGGCGTTTCGTGCTGTCTATATCTCTCATATTTAAAATCCTTGTCTTTTTATTGGCGTCGCCAAATATCCCATCTTCCTCTTCGGTGATGGTGGTCTTGATTTGCGACGAAATCAGGCGATAGATGTCAGCAGCGTCAAGTCAAGTCGGGCGGTAGATGTCTGCAGCTTCAAGTGCATGTTCGCTGCATTTCCTGCGATCCACCGGCGGATGATCAAGCGTTGTCACTAGAAATCGCGGGATTCCCGCGATTTCTAGTGACCTTGAAGCCACTCAAACCCACGGTGAACGCGGCCGGCTCAGTCAGAGCTCAGTAACTCGCTGAGCCGAAAGTCAAGCCAGAGCGCGTGCCATGCTTGAGCATCCGTGTCGTATGCGCGGCTGAAAGCCTGAACCTGGTGCAGTTGTCTGCAGTCGCCCGTTAGACCGCATCGCTCGAGGACACGGCGACTGAGTTTTCGTTTTTTTCCTTTTTTTTTGTTAAAGGAAACGTGATGTATATGACAAAAACACAGGTACTTGGGTACACGATGCGGACACAAACAAGCACAAAAACACTTTCTGTCCTGCAAAAATTGACCTGCATTCGCTTAATATTGCGGGTGGCGCCAAAGTTCGTTTGTTCTTGTATCGTATTAATGTCACGCTTGCATCAATATACCACCACCTGGCTGCTTGTCCCATTATCCCTTCCATGTTTCTAAGTTGTTCTTAGCATTCCGTAAATTCCCGCCCATATCCGATAACCTCGGTATACCGTAAACATTTTTCCAAAGAAATATAGTTACCCTCCTACCTTTTGCGCCATCACGTAATGAATTCACGATCGCATTTGAATCGTATTGTTAACAGGCGATGGTGGGGGCTTTTGAAGCCCATCGCTCAAGTTTTCTTTTGCTTGCCGCTTTTTATCATATTACGATTAGAGTTCTGAAGCTTCGTGACTTTTCCTACGGTTCTTTTGGACACATTATGCCCCAATTGTTTGTTCATTAGATGGCTTCAGACAGATTCTGGATGGCAGTTGTGCCAATTTTTGCAATGTGATGAGCTTTCAAAGGCAGTCAGGCATCTGCATGTTTTGTCCATAACTACTAGTTTCTAACCAACGCCATTGATCTAAAACACACATGCCGCACATTTTGCACTGCTAAATATGTACATAAATGGCAGAGCCGGTTCCAGGGTAAGGAAGTAGGGGCGGGGATGATAATAAACCGAGCCCCTGGCGCACAACCGCATCATTGTTGTTTTCTTGGGAATTCATATACTGGTTTTTGGACGATTCGACGATCAGACTTCACTGGATTAAAAAGATAGATGTTTCACAAGGTTTGTACCTCGTGAAGTGAAGTCCGATAATCGTCCAAAAACCAAAGATTTACCTCGATAGAATGACTTAAGAACTACAAATTCATATACTGAAGAGAAAAAAATTCGGCATAGACGAATCAAGTTCTGCTTTGAACTTGTCCGATTAATTAGGGCATAGTTCACAGTAATTAGATAGTAGGCAAACCTTGTTGTCCCTGAGGTTTCTGAACGTGTCAAGTTTTATATACGTTTTATGCACTGATTGACACACACGGTGTTGCAAACAGGAGACAGATCCACGTAAACAAAAGGCGGCTTTTCAGATGCGTTTCAAAATAGTGACCAAACGATTCACATTTCGGCATTATTTCTTCCTCGGCATGCTTGCGAATTATTAAGTCTGGTCGAAGCGCCCTAAAGCCCTCGGCATGCTCACTGAAACAAGGTAGACGTACTTGGCATAGGCTTAGGTCTACTAAGAGTGGAGATGGGGGCATGCATTGTTTAGCATGCAAGTAGTGTACAATTCATGGTAGCTATGCAGGGTAGTTACGGTTTTCCGGTCTTTCTGTCCCAAAGGACAGATTGATAATGCGACACGCGAAATCGCGAGAACCGCTGAAATCGCCTTTAGGAGTAAGATTTTGAACTACATTTTAACAGGTTGCCTTATTTTTGTTTACCTGGCGTCGCCTATCGTATTTTTTTTCATTTGCAAAGCAGGATTGGACATAGCATTACTAAAATACTCTTTGTTCATGAAGAGATATTGAGTTGATTGTAACGCGATTTTGTTTTGCTCGCCGACAGTGTCTCCTCCAATTTCGGTTACCTTTGATGGGCCTATTATTTTTGTTAATTGACCCCCATTAGCCACCATTGGAAGCATTGTTAATTTGGAGTCGATTGGCAGTAATTGATCCGAATGTGGGACTAAGTCTAGGAGATATAGCAAAATAAGAATTGGCATTTTCCCTTTTTGCCTCCTGTAACACCGTTTTCAAAAATCCAAAGCTTTGTTGTGCAAAAAATGTAGTTAATGATGCAAACTTTTCAACGATGTGTTTTTCCAAGGCCCATTTTTATGGAAATATCACAGGGGTGTGGGGCTAATCCTTTTGGGCGCAATATGGCCATGGTTGTCGACACGCCCTAAAGCCCAAATAACTAACGGGGCTAATCCCTTAGCAATTTAATGCTTTTTCATGCCTTATATAATTATAGTTCAGTATTTTTTCCAGCAGCTTTTCAATCCATCGCCACGTTTATGCCTCTACACAGTTTTTCATGCTGATTAATGTTGCAGTTTAATGCAAATGATATTTGTGTCACCCACACCCAGACACCTGTTGGTTCCCACCCTAGTTTTTTTTATAGCTTATCCATGCATGGTCGTGATAGAGATCTGATGAACAATCACGTGAGCTGAGGTCAAGTTGCTGGTTGTTGGCCGCCAACCAGCTCTGGCAGACGCTGTTTGGTCACCATTCCGCCATGGGCAGGTCACTATTCTGCCGTTGGCGGGTCACCCCTCTGCCGTTGGCAGGTCACCCCTCTGCCGTTGGCAGGTCACCCCTCTGCCGTTGGCAGGTCACCCCTCTGCCGTTGGCAGGTCACCCCTCTGCCGTTGGCGGGTCACCCCTCTGCCGTTGGCGGATCACTCACGTGCCGTGCACCTTGGGCATGTCACCCATCTGCTATGGAGGAATGGGATGGGCTGGGGGTGGGGGTCCCCCCGTCAGCCACCGGCTAGTTGGCTACACGCGGGTTGCGTTTGTATCTTCACATGGAAAGAGAAGCTGACAGCCCGACTGCAGGGTAACTGAACTGTATTCCTCTGACGTAGTTAAAATAGAGCACTGATTGCACCCTATGTGTGCCATATGACCAATGAAGTTGATGCGCCATAAAGCCCAAACAACTAACAAACACCGACTGCACTGGTGTTAATCCTGATGACGTCACACTCCGATCCTCAGCGGCGACGGCGGGCGCAGCAGCTGGTTCTCGATATTTCCGGTGGAGAACGAGGAGCTGGTGTACGGCCGGTGGGAGGACGACATCATCTACGACGCCGAGGACATGGGCCGCATGCCCGAGCCGCGCATCCTGACGCTCGACCCCAACGACGAGAACATCATCCTGGGCATCCCGGAGGACGTCGACCCGACCATCGGCAAGGGCGAGCGTGAGTACACACGAACGCCAGGCTTGCAACGCCGCTCCAGCTCTGTTATGGAATGTGCAGACTGTACACGGTGCAGTGCTATTCGATATATAATGGTGATAAGCTATATAATAAGTGTAGCCTAGTTGAGGTGCTTTGTGTACACCTATTTGTTTTTCTTCTTCCAATGTATATGGTTTGTTGGGTATTTACTGTTTGTTTACTGCTCGCTGTAGCCGAACTTCGAGCTCTGTTGTCAAACATGCACATTTCACACATTACATTCTACATTACTGGCTACATGTGCCATCTGCGTATCTTATATAAGGACCATTGTAGTTGTTTTTTATATTGTCGACTCTTGTTTCGGATGCAGTAACATATCCTATCATCGTCGTAACTACGTGCTGAATGATCTGTAAAGGTGAGGGATGAACGCATAAGCCAGGTTTTTATGAATGTGCATAAAGTGCTTCGTGAGCCACCCAATAAACACAGTGTTTGGTCATTAGGTATGGCAGTAACGCATGTCATCATCCGCGACATCGGTAGGAGCGGTCGACCAGTGTATTGATCAGCATTTTGGGTTGGTCGTGCTGCTGCAGTCGCTGCATGCTCCCGTATGTTGCACCGAATCAGCTGAGTGTGCTCGCTGACGCCCTCCTTGTCGTGCTCCCGTATGTTGCACAAAATCAGCTGAGTGTGCTCGCTGACGCCCTCCTTGTCGTGCTCCTGTATGTTGCACAAAATCAGCTGAGTGTGCTCGCTGACGCCCTCTTTGTCGTGCTCCCGTATGTTGCGCAAATCAGCTGAGTGTGCTCGCTGACGCCCTCCTTGTCGTGCTCCCGTATGTTGCACACAATCAGCTGAGTGTGCTCGCTGACGCCCTCCTTGCCTCCACAGCCGGTGAGCAGCGCAAGATCAAGATCCCGCACCCGCACGTGCGCAAGTCCAAGATACTGCTGGGGAAGGCAGGCGTTATCACTCACCTGGACGAAGAGACACCGCCGGCGACGCCGGAGCCGACTGACAAGGACCCGTTCAACATCTCAAACGACGAGTATTACCTGCCCAAGGCGGCAGAGAATTCCATCAAGATCGGCAGCGCCAGCGGTCTGCTACAGCATTCAATCCCCGTGGTACGTGCTGTCCCGTTATTCCATCCCCGTGGTACGTGCTGTCCCGTCATTCCATCCCCGTGGTACATGTTGTCTCGTCATTCCATCCCCGTGGTACGTGCTGTCCCATCATTCCATCCCCGTGGTACGTGCTGTCCCGTCATTCCATCCCCGTGGTACATGTTGTCTCGTCATTCCATCCCCGTGGTACGTGCTGTCCCATCATTCCATCCCCGTGGTGCATGCTGTCCCGTCATTCCATCCCCGTGGTACGTGCTCTCCCGTCATTCCATCCCCATGTTGCATGCTGTCCCGGCATTCCATCCCCGTGGTACGTGCTCTCCCGTCATTCCATCCCCGTGGTGCATGCTGTCCCATCATTCCATCCCCATGTTGCATGCTGTCCCGGCATTCCATCCCCGTGGTACGTGCTGTCCCGTCATTTCATCCACGTGGTACGTGCTGTCCCGTGACAAATGTTGCGGTCTTTCGCTGTCCCCGCAGCACGGGTACCTTATCTTTCCGTGCCCGCGGTGCGTGAATTTGTTTCGGTCACCGCTGATACCCATGCCTCGCCACGGGTAACCGGACAAATGTACGTAAAGCAAATGTACGTATGGTAGATGTACGTACGCAAATGTACGTAAGCAAATGTACGTAAGCAAATGTACGTAACCGCAGATGTACGTATGGCAATTGTACGTAAGCGCAGATGTACGTATGGCTAATGTACGTAAGCGCAAATGTACGTATGCGCAAATGTACGTGTGCGCAAAAGTACGTATGCGCAAATGTACGTATGCGCAAAAATACGTAAGCGCAAATGTACGTAGGCGCAAATGTGCGTATGCGCAAAAGTACGTATGCGCAAATGTACGTATGGCAATTGTACGTAAGTGCAGATGTACGTATGCCAAATTTACTTAAGCGCAAATTTACGTATGGTAAATGGACGCAAGAGCAAATGTACTTATGGCATATGCACCTGACCAAATGTGCTTAAACGCAAATGTACGCAAATGTGCTTAAACGCGTATGCCTAAATGTACGTACATTGGCTCATGCGTACATTTGCTCTTGTATTCTTGTACTTTTACGTACTGTTGCGCTTAGGTACATTTGCGCTTACATACATTTGCGCTTACGTACATTTGTGCTTACGTACATTTGCGCTTACGTACATTTGCGCATACGTACATTTGCGCTTACGTATATTTGCGCATACGTACATTTTCCATACGTACATTTTCCATGCGTACATTTGCGCTTACGTACATTACCCATACGTACACCTGCGCTTATGCACAATTTCCATACGCACATCTGCGCTTACGTACATTTGCTTACGTACATTTGTCCGATTACCGCAAATGTATGCATGGCATATGTACCTAACCAAATGTACGTTAGCCCAAAGGTACGCATGCGTGAATGGACGTAAATTTGCGCACACGTACAATTGCACATACGTACATTTGCGCATACGTACTTTTGCGCTTACGTACATTTGCGCTTACGTACATTTGCGCTTACGTACATTGCGCTTACGTACATTTTCGCATACGTACTTTTGCGCTTGCGTACATTTGCGCATACGCACTTTTGCACATACGTACTTTTGCGCTTACGTACATTTGCGCATACGTACATTTGCGCATACGTACATTTGTGCTTACGTACATTTGCGCATACGTACTTTTGCCTTACGTACATTTGTGCATACATACATTTGCGCATACGTACATTTGCGCATACGTACATTTAATCATACGTACTTTTGCGCTTACGTACATTTGCGCTTACGTACATTTTCCATACCTACATTTACGCTTACGTACATTAGCCATACGTACACCTGCGCTTACGCACAATTTCCATACGCACATCTGCGCTTACGTACATTTGCTTACGTACATGTGTCCGGTTACCGCAAACGTATGTATGGCATATGTACCTAACCAAATGCACGTAAACCCAAAGGTACGCATGCGTAAATGGACGTACATTTGCGCATACGTACATTTGCACATACGTACATTTGCGCATACGTACTTTTGCGCATACGTACGTTTGCGCTTACGTACATTTACGCTTACGTACATTTACGCTTACGTACATTTGCGCTTACGTACATTTGCGCTTACGTACATTTGCGCTTACGTACTTTTGCACTTACGTACATTTGCGCTTACGTACTTTTGCGCATACGTACATTTGCGATACGTACATTTGCGTTTACGTACATTAGCCATACGTACAGATGTACGTATGGCTTACGTACAATGCGCTTACGTACAATTGCCATACGTACATCTGCCCTTACGTACATTTGCTTACGTACATTTCATCCATCATCAATCCTTGTATTGGTACCAAGAGACACTCAGTATCAAATGTCAAAAACGCTAAAAAAATAAAAAGGGGGTGGGACAGGAGGCTACTAAAACATTAAAAACACATGCATACAATACTCAAACATTCCCACGTACAGCTCTTTTCAGCGCCTCCTTCAGCTTAAACTTAAAAGCCAGTCGCATATTCTCGGCCCTAACTTCCTCGGGGAGACTGTTCCAAAGAACTGCAGCACGGTACATGAAAGAGCGTTGCGCAAAAGAAGTTTTCAGGCGTGGGCGCTCTACTGAAAACGGTGTTGATCGCGTAGATCGAGAGCTGACATCACTTCTCAATGTCACAAGATCACGCAGGGTTTCAGGTGCTCCCGAGTGATGCACTGCAAGATGAACCAGTGAGCAATCCCTAATGTCGACAAAGCGTTGTAAGCTAGGCCAGCCTAACCGCTCAATAACATGCGATATATGACCATAGCGAGAGGTCCTAGTTATGATCCTAGCCGCCCTCATTATGACTTTTTGGATTCGCACGCGCTCGGTGTCACATGCAGCAGACCAGATTGAGCAACAGTACATTACATGGGGGAAAACCAGTGCAAGCACTAACTTCGACAGCGTTTCTTCAGTAAGAGAACGTACATGCTTGGCTAGAGGAAAGATAATGCGGTTACATTTCTTAGCAATATCGCCAATTTGTTCACTCCATGTTAACGATTCGTCCATGGTCACACCCAGGTTTTTGATAGATGAGACACGTGAAATATCCGATCCAAGAACAGAGAGGCTGATGCTAGGCAGCCGCGCGATCATCTGGCGAGAACCAAAAATCACAAATTGCGTTTTAGATGGGTTGAGCTTGAGAAGATTTACACGGTACCACGAGCACATAGTTTCCAAGCACGATTCGAGACGGCGTTTGGCATACATTATGTCCTCCAATTTCGATGACAACATCGCCTGTGTGTCGTCAGCGTAAGCAACGACTTTAAAGACATCACCTATGTGTGAGAGAAGATCATTTGTGTACAACAAAAACAGAATTGGACCACACAAACTTCCTTGTGGAACACCACAGGATACGTTGCATACAAGTCTTCCGGGCCGAACTACCTGGCTGCGATTTGAAAGGTAAGATCTAAACCAAGAGCTGTCGATGCCGTACCACTCTAATTTGGTCAAGAGTCGGCTATGAGACACGCAATCGAAGGCACTAGACAAATCTACTGATGCGAGCAGACAAACGCGGCGCCTTTCGATGCAAATGGCATTTGCTTACGTACATTTGCTTACGTACATCTGCCATACGTACATTTGTCCTTACGTACCTTTGTCCTAAAATCCTGGCCACGTGGTGCCGCGCACTCACCTATATTCCTCTAGTGTGCACCAAGCGAGCAACTGCGAGGCGTGTCAAATACGTGCACGGAACCCGTGGGAAATTGAGGAGCTATATTAGCGTGTTGGTGTTAGTAGCTAGTGGGTTCCGTAACGATCCCATAACTGATCTTGTATTGACAAGTCTAAAGGCAGAGGTGTTTATCTGTCGCAATCATTTTGCGTAATTTGCGAGTTGATCGCTTGCTACAGTATTCCCTGGGTTTTCTCGGAGTGAGGGTATAGGGTGAATATGGGAGGAGCGTATATTGGACGCGAGAGCGAAAGTTCGAATCTGCTGAATTAAGTTGATGCTTTTGTCGCCCACCATGCCTCCCAGCTGTGTGTGTTCAGTGTTTGTTAGTGTTTGTCAGCAAGTAGTCATCTCTATCTCGTCGCCTCTGTCTCGTGCACAGCAAGTCGCCAGTTCACATGGTGCCAAGAGGCAGGCTTCCATATCTACCTGGTTTCACCACTCGTGATCTTGGAACTGTCTTTCCATCTCCTCTGCCTCCAACCTTGCTTCTCGTGTACGCTATGCATAACTTGAGTTCCTTTGGTGTCCGCCAGGTGGAGCTGCAGGCACCGTTCGTACCCACTCACATGGGGCCTACCAAGCTGCGACAATTCCACCGGCCGCCCCTGAAGAAGTTCTCAAATGGGCCACTGGCCACCAACCAGCCCGTACCTGTCCAACCGCTGCTGAAGAATATAAAACGGAAGGCTAAGGTAAGCTCCCTTGTTCGCGAATCGACGTGCTGCCGGTCTCGAGGCGTGGTTTACGCTTGGACAAATCCGCCAGCCGTGGTCCGTCATGATCTTATGACGTCATCGCGGTGTTCTGTTCACAGTGCGCCCCACCAGGGCCACGAGAAGCTCGGCCTAATGTATCCGATGTTGGTGATGTTGACGTTGCGTCACGTCACGTCTGACCGGTGACCATCGTGCCACAGCAACGCGAGCAGGAGTGTCTGATGTCTGGCGAGGATGTGTTCTTCATATTGTGCCACGTCACGTCACGTCTGACCGGTGACCATCGTGGCGCAGCAACGCGAGCAGGAGCGTCTGATGTCGGGCGGAGGAGATGTCTTCTTCATGCGGACGGCCGAGGATCTCACTGGCCGGGACGGCGACATGGTGCTGGTCGAGTACTGCGAGGAGCACCCTGCCATCTTGTCACAGGTGAATATCCGCTCCGCTGGCCGCCTCATCCGCTACCCCACCAAGCGAGACACCATTCATCATCATTCGGCGCGGAGTACTGATGACGAAATGATCAACCTATCAGTCAACCGCAATCAGTAGATCACTAGTCACAAGTCAGACAGTGGTCAACTGTCATGCAACTGCCATCAGTAGATCCCCATCGACTTCCTGGCTGAGCGTCCAGCTTTGAGAACTATTATAGTTAGCTGGTGGAGTTCAGTGGAAGGTAGTAAGACTGCAGGCACTCTGAATGGGTTGCGGTCCTACTGCCCCCAAAACTGCCATCTACACGTGCCGTCTGCGCCACCAGGCAGCACACGGTTCGCTGACAACCCCTGCACCATCTACACGTGCCGTCTGCGCCACCAGGCAGCACACGGTTCGCTGACAACCCCTGCACCATCTGCACGTGCCGTCTGCGCCACCAGACAACACACGGTTCGCTGATGATTGCTGCGCCACCTCGGTAGGTGGGCATGTGCACCAAGATCAAGAACTACTACAAACGGAAGGCGGGCAAGGACCCGGGCCCGCCGGAACTGCAGTACGGTGAGACGGCTCTGGCACACAGCTCTCCGTTCCTGGGAGTGATGCAACCCGGCAAGTGCATCCAGACGGTGGAGAACAACATGGCTCGCGCGCCCATCTACCCGCACCGACCGCCCGACACCGACTTCATCATCATCCGCACTCGGTGAGCGCCAGTGGCCTCGACCGCGAGTGCATCCCGGACCAGCGCTTCGGTGTCGGATGAACATATGGCTGGGGGAGGAGGGTGCCCCACCCGCTGATGTGCGGTGGGTAAAGATGAGTGGGCGGTTCGACTGTGGGCAATGCGACCTAGGTTGCTGCCTAGGCCGCACTGCTTTGGCCGCACCGCTTTGGCGATCCATCATTTTCTCCTCATCTTTCACTACTCCCAAGCAACTGTGTTCTTCATATGTACATTAAATGATAACATATTTTGTAGGACGCTGTGGCTCTGCATCGGCAGTTCCAACTGTACGATTTAAATACGTCCTGTCCCGTCCCGTCCCGTCCTGTCCTGTTAAATACGTCCTGTCCCGTCACTGATCATCTTCTGAGAGCTTGGTAGTTTGGTGGTAGTTCCCGAAGAGCTTGGTAGTTGTGCAATAGCTGGTAGCTCATCTCCCATCTGCTCAGCGGCAGTGGCCATGGCTCCAGGAGTCACGTGTGGGTCTGAGTGCCCGCCATGTTTTGCGCCCTGAAACCGAAATAGCAACGCAAAACTGCTGACTGGTGTGATTCGGGTAGGTAGTGGTGCTGATGGGTGTGTTATCGACAGCCAGGGGTACTGATGGGTGTTTTATCGACAGCCAGTGGTGCTGATGGGTGTTTTATCGACAGCCAGTGGTGCTGATGGGTGTGCTATCGACAGCCAGGGGTACTGATGGGTGTGTTATCGACAGCTAGTGGTACTGATGGGTGTGTTATCGACAGCCAGGGGTACTGATGGGTGTGTTATCGACAGCTAGTGGTGCTGATGGGTGTGTTATCGACAGCCAGGGGTACTGATGGGTGTGTTATCGACAGCCAGTGGTACTTATGGGTGTGTTATCGACAGCTAGGGGTACTGATGGGTGTGTTATCGACAGCTAGTGGTACTGATGGGTGTGTTATCGACAGCCAGAGGTACTGATGGGTGTGTTATCGACAGCTAGTGGTGCTGATGGGTGTGTTATCGACAGCCAGGGGTACTGATGGGTGTGTTATCGACAGCCAGTGGTGCTGATGGGTGTGCTATCGACAGCCAGGGGTACTGATGGGTGTGTTATCGACAGCCAGGGGTACTGATGGGTGTGTTATCGACAGCCAGGGGTACTGATGGGTGTGTTACCGACAGCTAGTGGTGCTGATGGGTGTGTTATCGACAGCCAGGGGTACTGATGGGTGTGTTATCGACAGCCAGGGGTACTGATGGGTGTGCTATCGACAGCCAGGGGTACTGATGGGTGTGCTATCGACAGCCAGGGGTACTGATGGGTGTGTTATTGACAGCCAGGGGTACTGATGGGTGTGTTATCGACAGCTAGTGGTGCTGATGGGTGTGTTATCGACAGCCAGGGGTACTGATGGGTGTGTTATCGACAGCTAGTGGTACTGATGGGTGTGTTATCGACAGATAGTGGTACTGATGGGTTTGTTATGGACAGCTAGTGGTACTGATGGGTGTGTTATCGACAGCTAGTGGTGCTGATGGGTGTGTTATCGACAGCCAGGGGTACTGATGGATGTGCTATTGACAGCCAGGGGTACTGATGGGTGTGTTATCGACAGTCAGGGGTACTGATGGGTGTGTTATTGACAGCCAGGGGTACTGATGGGTGTGTTATCGACAGCTAGTGGTACTGATGGGTGTGTTATCGACAGCCAGGGGTACTGATGGGTGTGTTATCGACAGCCAGGGGTACTGATGGGTGTGTTATCGACAGCTAGTGGTACTGATGGGTGTGTTATCGACAGCCAGGGGTACTGATGGGTGTGTTATCGACAGCCAGGGGTACTGATGGGTGTGTTATCGACAGCTAGTGGTGCTGATGGGTGTGTTATCGACAGCCAGGGGTACTGATGGGTGTGTTATCGACAGCCAGTGGTGCTGATGGGTGTGTTATTGGCAGCCAGGGGTACTAATGGGTGTGTTATCGACAGCCAGTGGTACTGATGGGTGTGTTATCGACAGCTAGTGGTACTGATGTGTGTTATCGACAGCCAGTGGTACTGATGGGTGTGTTATCGACAGCTAGTGGTACTGATGGGTGTGTTATCGACAGACAGGGGTACTGATGGGTGTGTTATCGACAGCTAGTGGTACTGATGGGTGTGATCGACAGCCAGGGGTACTGATGGGTGTGTTATCGACAGCTAGTGGCATAACTGGTGGGTGTGTTATCGACAGCCAGGGGTACTGATGGTGTGTTATCGACAGTCAGGGCTACTGATGTGTGTGTTGTTGACAGCCATGGATACTGATGTGTGTGTGTGTGTGTTTGATAGCCAGGGGCACTGATGGGTGTGTTATCGACTCCCCCGACGAGGCACCACCTTTTCGTGGTGGGGAGATTGTGTGCCTCAAGGATCCGGCGGCCAGACCACCAGGAAGCCGGGGAGGGGTCAGACGAAGAGTGCCTCACTCGTCCTCCCATGCACACGCTCCCATTCCAATGCCCATCCCAGCTCAACATCCATGTCCTTCACCTGGCCCTGCAACACCAACTATCCCTACTATGAGCAGGTAGGACAACTTCCCCAGTCCTGCCCTCCAGCTGGACTGTCGGAGTAGTCCAGCTGGAGGGACTCCAGCTAGACTGTCAGCTGTGCTGGACTACTCAGTTGTATCGGAGCAGTCGCGCCCCTTCGGCTCGTCCCCCTGGGTTGACGGAGTCCTGGAGGCTGAGGTTCCCGTCGCACGGTGCTAGTTGTGACGGGGCAACACGCCTCTTTGGTCGTAATATCCCGGAGGGGCGGGCGGGCCCGTAGGGTTCCATATGGGCCAAGTAGCTGGTCGCCTCGGGCCGGAGACCTGGGATTCTTCCCAGTGTCTGCCGGCCCGGCCGGCTGGGGTCAAGGGGTGGGCGGTGCTGGATCCCGGTCGGGGTGGTGAGTCTCTCTCCCGGCCGGTGGAAGGCGCCGCCTGCCCCGCATAGCTCCTCGGGCGCCTGGCGTCCTCCTCCCGGCCGGTGGAAGGCGCCGCCTGCCCCGCACAGCTCCTCGGGCGCCTGGCGTCCTCCCGTCCGCGGGACCCAGGCGTCCCCCCCCCCCCCCAGTAGGGCCCCTATGTGGTGGGGCGTCCGAGGAGTTGAAACCAATACACTTCCATGGATTCTTCTGACACACAAATATACCCTCGCACTGGTCTTGACTCGAACGATTCGTCGTTCCAGTCTTCCACATCCCAGTCCCGCGCCTCCTCGGTGAGGCCCGATTTAGACGCTGTCTCGGCTTGCCCTTCTCCTAGGGATTCTTGTCCTGTCGGGGCGACGCGACCTGGCAAAACACCTGGGCGTGAAACCGAAGTAGAGACCGAGTTCGTCCACCCAACTGTCTTGATCCTGTCGAGTTCAGAGCACAGACTGTCCAACCTCAGCCCTTTCCAACGGTGTGCAGGCACGGAGCGATTCGGTATAGTGGTACGGTGCGACAAATTGGGTGATGGTCGCATCGAAGTTGGATTTTCGGAGCCGGAGGAAGTTAGGCGGGCGTTAAAAGCCACACTCTACGTTTACGTACACCATCGATGGTAGACGCGTGCAAAGGACCGTGCCCCCAAATGTGAAAACTCACCACCCTAAAAACTGCTCCAGAGGTGTCATCACTTGTCATGACCTACAAGGTGTGCCATGTGAAGAAATTGTGCGCGGTCTTGCGGGGTTCGGTGTCCTGGAAGCTAGAAGACTGAAAACGAAAAGGGACGGTGCTTCACACGACACGGACAGCATTGCACTCACTTGTAACTCCAAAACACAGCCTACTCACGTGAGAATCGGGCATGTCAGGGTCAGGGTCCGCGTTTATCGACCAATCCCGATGAGATGCTTCGCCTGTCATAGGTACGGACACACCAGTCGCCACTGTCGATCAAAGCCAAGATGTGTGCGATGTGCCTCCTCGGATCATTCTGTGGACACTTGCACATCGGAAACCTTATGCTGTCCAAACTGCAAGGGCGACCATTCTGCTCGTGACCGAGTATGCCCGGTTTTCAAACGGGAGCAGAGTATCGTAAAATTGAAGTGTGACAGGGGCGTGTCATTCCGAGAAGCTCGGGAAATGACCAAGACGGCCATTACACCTTGCTCTTATGCGGCCATGGTGACCAGCTCCGCCCATCCCCTTCAACCCGAGTCATCCCAGGAGCGAACAGACATGGCACCTACTACACCAGCACCACGAAGCTGTGATTCTCCTGGAAGCGATGCTCTGGACAAGATGACAGCCCGCCAATTGATTGGTCTGCTAAAGGAATGTGGTCTGGCTATAATCGAGATAAACTCAGAGGATGAAATCCTGGCGGCAGTAACTGGAGTTGCAACCCACAACGTCCTACCGGCTCGCCTTACTGTTGTGCAAACAGAAACTTTGTACAGTTCCCCAAGACAGCGTCGACCTGAGCAGCGCACGATCGCCTGCCAAACTGACGCTCCCCCAACTCCGGTGACTGAACCGATTATGGTGGCATCCACTCAAACAACTCCCGCAGGATTCCCTAAGTAACCACCCCCATCGACTATTTTACCCCTCCGATCGACCAGCTCATTGCCGTCACTGATAATTCCTGTGCGAAGTGGAGCTCCGGACCTGACCGCGCGAGGTCGAGCAGAGCGATCTACGAGTGTGGCAACAAACATCGGTGGGAAAGGCGCAGTGGGAAAATGTTCCATGGCTGCGAGGCTCGGTATGCGGGAACGCTCACCGTCGGTACCGCGCGCACCACCTGGCCCCTCTGGACAAGTAATGGGTCTACCTCCACCTGTCCCATTATCAGGCCAGCCATTTACACCACCTACCAACCGAAAGCGGATGCCTATTTCGCCACCGACCGAAGCGAGTCCCAGGTCCCGTCCCCGCGCTGAGTCGCCTGTGATGAGGTGCCCACATGTAAACCGAGACGTATGGGATAGACGACCGTCCTGACCGTAACACCTGTGAACGCACCATACCATGTCTATAAACGGCTGACTGCGAAGAAATGTTTTAACTGAGACAGTATGCGTGGAATTATGCCTCAGTATGACACTGTTTTACAACGATTTTACTTCTGTTTTTATGAATAAACTTGTTTTGGGCGCTATATTGTAGTCGATGCGCCCTTTAAACCCAAATAACTAACTAACTAACATGTCAGCACTACGCACAGGAGAGAGCCCAGTACCTTGGAACCAACAGGACATTCCCCAGTCTCCTTCGAGACGACTCGGACTGCTTAGGAAAGGTGTGTCGATACTTTAGGAAAATGGGATTTTTGATAATATATTCAGGTCAGTAAAACCAGTCACCCAACCACGACACTAAGACATGGCTCTGACTAAGTAGTTCTCTGTTCTGTTATGGGCGCTAAATGATCTACCTTGGTCGATGCGCCCTAAAACCCTAATCTCACTCGATGTGTAATCGACAGCCTGATGGGTGTGTTATTGACAGCCAGGGGTACTGATGGGTGTGTTGTTGACAGCCAGGGGTACTCGATCCGGGAAGCAGACTCGATCTTCGCGGCCGGCCAGCAGTGCCCGCTGTATGAGGTGCCCGGTCCCAACTCCAAACGGGCCAACAACTTTACGCGTGACTTCTTACAGGTGGGTGCACCGCGCCTCGCCTACCGGCTGGCCTCCCGCCACTGTGCCCGCCATTGTGCTGGCTGTCTCGTCGCCCGGCTGGCCTCCCGCCACTGTACCCGCTATTGTGCTGGCTGTCTTCTCGCCACTGTACCAATCATTGTGCTGGCTGTCTCGTCGCCCGGCTGGCCTCCCGCCACTGTGCTCGCCATTGTGCTGGCTGTCTCGTCGCCCGGCTGGCCTCCCGCCACTGTACCCGCCATTGTGCTGGCTGTCTCGTCACCCGGCTGGCCTCCCGCCACTACCCGCCATTGTGCTGGCTGTCTTCTCGCCACTGTACCAATCATTGTGCTGGCTGTCCGTCGCCCGGCTGGCCTCCCTCGACGCGCCCCTAACCTCCAATTCATCATCATCATCATCATCATCATCATCATCATCATCATCATCATCATCATCATCATCATCATCATCATCATCATCATCATCATCATCATCATCATCATCATCATCATCATCATCATCATCATCATCATCCGATATGCAAACCACGCGGTGTGGCGACACTTACTATGACTTTATGGACTTCGAAACGTTCGTGACCAAATTACTTGCGAATGATATTGCGCTGTTCATAACAGCACCAGCACAAAATGTTATGCCAGCCGTCGCGTGCCTGACATGAACAGGCACCGACTGATCACCTATTCCCGCTATGACTGTTTCTATTGCACTTTGCCATTCCTACCACATCACAATCTGTTTTCTCTTCAGTCATCGAAAGCTCGGTATAAGAAGACCTCGACCAACTCAGTCTTGTTTCCCCCGACCAGACCCGTCCCGACCCAGTCTTGTTTCACCTGACCTGACCCAGTCTTGTTTCACCTGACCTGACCCGTCCCGTCCCGTCCCGTCCCGTCCCGTCCCGTCCCGTCCCGTCCCGTCCCGTCCCGTCCCGTCCCGTCCCGTCCGTCCCGTCCCGTCCCGTCCCGTCCCGTCCGTCCCGTCCGTCCCGTCCCGTCCGTCCGTCCCGTCCCGTCCGTCCCGTCCCGTCCCGTCCCGTCCCGTCCCGTCCGTCCCGTCCGTCCGTCCCGTCCCGTCCCGTCCCGTCCCGTCCCGTCCCGTCCCGTCCCGTCCCGTCCCGTCCCGTCCCGTCCCGTCCCGTCCCGTCCCGTCCCGTCCCGTCCCGTCCCGTCCCGTCCCGTCCCGTCCCGTCCCGTCCCGTCCCGTCCCGTCCCGTCCCGTCCCGTCCCGTCCCGTCCCGTCCCGTCCCGTCCCGTCCCGTCCCGTCCCGTCCCGTCCAATCCAATCCAGTCCAATCCAACCGATCCGATCCGATTGAACCGATCCGATCCGATTGAACCGATCCGACGTGACGTGACGTGACGTGACGTGACGTGACGTGACGTGACGTGACGTGACGTGACGTGACCTGACCTGATCTAGCCTGATACCTGGATACCATGATACCTGGCACGATCTCATGGGTGGCAACTTGGCATGTGACTCGACCTGTCCTGAACTGATCTGACTCGCATTGATCTAGTCTGACCGGATCTGACAGGTTTTCATATACCGTCTATTCTGGAAGTCACACGACAACCCTCGCCGCATCAAAATGGAGGTGATCAAGAGAGCGTTTCCGCACCACTCGGAATCCTCAATCCGGAAGCGGCTCAAACCCTGCGCCGATTTCAAGAGGACCGGTCAGTGCACAGAACAAACAGACTGTGTACGGACGAATCAGTACGCAGATAGACACCTGGTAGCGTCCATCCCCTCTCGTCCCATCGATAGATGGTGGTACAGATGGTGCAGCCCATGACCTTTCCTTAATGTTCAAAATACCTTTGTGCTTACGGTAATGTTAGCCATGTGGGTTATTTGGGCTCTAGGGTGCAGATTATTCCATTCATTCGTTGTTGTGTTGTTGCTCGTCCGCTGGCTTGAAAGAGAACCTAAGGTTCTTTTGCGACGCATTCGAATGCTGGGTCATGTAGCGTCTCCAAGCTCTAACGTGGGCGGTCTCGGTAATCCCATCGGTTGCGAAACTCGAACCTACGATCTTACGATCAAGAGTCGAATGCCCTACCGACTGAGCTACCACGATCCGCGCTCTCCCCTGGCAAACTTTACTATGTCTGGATTACGACAGCATATTCAGTAGTGTTCAGTATGGTTGAGTGGGGTTCAGTAGGGTCAGGTTTGTCAGTAAGACTGGATTAATCATAATTATGGTCGGGTTCGCGATTTCTGTAGAATTCCAACGGACCATTCGTCATAAATACATCAACAGGAACGTGATACCGTCGTCTCCGTGTCATTGATGTCGATCTTTCGCGCAAGTCAAGTTGAAATCAGAGTGTTTAAGTAGAAGTGTAGCATCTGGATGACACGTGGGATGGGAATATCATTGAAGTTATCACGGTAGCCCGGGTCTCGTAAACTCAAAATAACACCGTTTGACTTCAGATGGGTTCAGTTCGAAATCCACGAGTTCAGTGTGTCATTTTTTTCTTGGTTTAGAAGGCATGTGCACCCGCCTAAAATAGCTTCGACTCATCCAGCTCATTATCGCACATCATTTCCAATTGTCACCTTGCGGTGTTCAAATTTATCAAACACAATGTAACCGGGAAGAGCACACAAATTAAAAGTCACGTCGTAATATATTGGTAGCTTGCCTTAGTATGCAATTGCTCTCGATTGCAATAATACATTTATGGTGTTGGTTAGAATTCGTGGTAAATTTTCATCCCTTCACATGGATTCCCTCCCCCAAAATGAACTCTCAACTGACTCAATCAAGCTGCTGTATTTGTGGGGTACATTGACGACGAGCGCGCCTAAGCGACGATTAACGGCTGGTGGACACAGTAGTCGGGTACGGCGTAAACTATCCCGAGGTACTGGTGATAGTCACACACCGGTCATCGCACGATGCCCCCAGGCATGGACAGCAACTGGTGGGTGATAAAGCCCGAGTTTCGCCTTCCGACGGAAGAGGAGATCCGGGCCATGGTATCTCCGGAGCAGTGCTGCGGTCACTTCAGGTCAGTCGGCACCCTCCTGTCCGCCGAGATGACCCTGTTAGCCGCCAGCTGATGGTGGCTTCTCACCCACATAATCTGTCCGTGTACCGAATCACTGTGCAGCAAACATTTACTCCCTGTTTGGTGTTAGATGTGATGCCAGTTTGTGTTTTTCCTCGGTGAGATTGGGGAGGTAGAGACCGTGAGTAGGTGAAGACAAACAAGCTCTTTTGAAGTTTCTGCCCTCGCTAGTACGGCGATTTAATAATATTCATGTGAGTAATAATATCGAGAGGTCATTTTTAACGACTGTGGTTCCACTGTGGTTTCTTCGGTGCGTTTTCTAGCAGTAGCATCACTGACCGAACGAATTGTCAACCAGCACTTTCCAGTATGTGAATGGAAGTCGATGAAACTCACCTGGAACCTAGCCATCGGTGCATCCCGAGGGTGGGACCTGATGGGGCGCCTTCTCTGTCGGCAGCATGGTGGCAGCCGAACAGCGACTGCGAGATGCTGGGTACGGTGAGAAGTTTCTGCTCACGCAGGGTGACGATGAAGACTCGGACCTCAAAATCGATGACGAGATCAAGGTGAGGCACGTCCAGACCATGCTGTCGCCGCTGTCGGTCGATGTTCAGGCTGTGCTGTCGCCGTTGTGGATCGGTGTACAGGCTGTGTTGTTGTGGGTCGGTGTACAGGCTGTGCTGTCGGTCGGTCGGTGTTAAGGCTGTGGTGTCGCCGCTGTTGGTCGGTGTTCAGACCATGCTGTAGCCGCTGTGGGTCGGTGTTCAGGCTGTGCTGTCTCCGCTGTCGGTCGGTGTTCAGGCTGTGCTGTCGCCGCTGCCGGTCGGTGTACAGGCTGTTGTGTCTCCGCTGTCGGTCGGTGTTCAGGCTGTGCTGTCGCTGCTGCCGGTCGGTGTACAGGCTGTTGTGTCGCCGCTGTCGGTCGGTATACATACAGGCTGTGCTGTCGCCGCTGCCGGTCGGTGTACAGGCTGTGCTGTCGCCGCTGCCGGTCGGTGTTCAGGCTGTGCTGTCGCCGCTGTCGGTCGGTCGGTCGGTGTTCAGGCTGTGCTGTCGCCGCTTCCGGTCGGTGTTCAGGCTGTGCTGTCGCCGCTGCCGGTCGGTGTACAGGCTGTGCTGTCGCCGCTGTGGGTCGGTGTTCAGGCTGTGCTCTCGGTGGTCGGTGTTCAGGCTATGCTGTCGCCGCTGTGGGTTGGTGTTCAGGCTGTGCTGTCGGTGGTCGGTGTTCAGGCTGTGCTGTCGGTCGGTCGGTGTTCAGGCTGTGCTGTCGCCGCTGTCAGTCGGTGTTCAGGCTGTACCCGTCGCTTTTCATGCCGTTCGGTTGCTGCTAGTGATGTGTTACCTGGTGTCAGCACGTGTCTGTTGGTATAGGGCGCTACCTGTTGCGCACACATTGTTTCCATCGACAATGTCGGCTTATTTGTACGTCTTATCACGTGATATGAATGATGAAGTTTTAATGTAAGTCTATCTCATTGCAGGGCTTTGAGATATTCTGCAGTTGGGTGGGCGAAATATAATGCTAAATATAATGCATGCATATACTGTGTCAATATTTCGTGCCATATGTTTGATGATGCTGTAATCAGCTGCATTCAGATTGAAACTTCGATTTCCCGATAGTGATTTGGAAGATGTTTGGCTCCTGAGAAAAACGAAATTATTTTGGAAGGGCATCATGATTACATTCCAGTGGTGATATTTCCCGTCCATTTTCTATGAAAATTTACCACTGTTCCTGACATCTGTTGTCCTGCCAAGCCTGCTGATGACGTTGTGTCCTGTGTTTGATATCTTCCTGTCAAAATGCCAACAGCTGCGCCCTGTACTGATGCACCTTCAGACATAAACATTGTTTTCGTCCCGGTTTTGGAGAAGTTCGCTTGCTGTCTGCGTCTGGTCGATGTGGACCGGACGAACGCTGATCGAGCCGATGACCGCCAGGTGGCGCCGTGGAACACCACGCGCGCCTACATCCAGGCGGCCAAGGGCAAGTGTCTGCTGGTGCTCACCGGCACTGGCGACCCCACCGGTTGCGGCGAGGGCTTCAGCTACATCAGAGTCCCCAACAAACCCACGGTGGGTCGCAATGTTGGGCTGAAGGCCTCCGATGTGCTTACGGCAGGCGCAGATGACTGGCTGCCTTGGGCGGTGCATGTGCGTTGGTCGTCGGTCGTTAATGACTGGGCGAGGTGTGTCCTGCGGCAGACTGTGGTCGGTTGTTGGCCCCGCGACGTGACGAGGTGTGTCCTGCGGCAGACTGTGGTCGGTTGTTAGCCCCTGCGACGTGACGCGGTGTGTCCTGCGGCAGACTGGTCGGCTGTTGGCCCCGCGACGTGACGCGGTGTGTCCTGCGGCAGACTGTGGTCGGTTGTTGGCCCCGCGACGTGACGCGGCCAATAGTCGCCGGCTACCGTCAGCTTCTGTAGACGCACTGGTGAAATCAGCGCTATTGTAGGGAAGTTTCTCCCATGGCCTCTTCTTTGTGTCTAGGCAAGAACTTCTTTGACAAGTGATAGTTTAGTCGACCTCGCGTTGGCGATATTAAAACCCCGGTTATGTTCTCAATAGCTCTCTATCTCAATCTCAGAGCTCCGATCCAAACATCTGTTGACAGACATCGCAAATCCCACACTTATATATACGTAATGAAATAGCAATTAGATGACGACAATAATTCGTCTTTCAGTAGTGCAGCAGTGATAGTCAAATTAGTACAATAATGCCTTTACACGACAGACAGCTTCAACCGTTTGACAGACGACAATTCACCCGGCCATCCCACGTCTTCATTCAGCTTGTCATACAACAGTACATCTCGATAGTCACATCTTATCAGCAACATCTTCACACAGCTCTTCAGTCACATATTGTTAAAACGTCAGACACATCTTCACATCGCTCAGCATCCGGTCACACGTTCAAATATTAAATGAGGCATTAGCGTTCACATACAATTCAACTTCCACACCGACCGGTCTTCATTTGCTCTAAGTCTCTCTCGTAAGCTTACATCTTCACAAACAGACAACGACTCTCAGTCAGAGTCCCACGTACCTCAAGTACCGAAGAGATGGGCCCCCGACGGCTGCTCGGCCACGATTGCTCTATAGCCTCCGTAGGCCGGCCTGCCTGGCCACGAGACAGCCAACGAGACACACAGGGTCAAGGTCACGTGACACACAGGGCGCGTGACGGTTTACACCCCCATCCAGCTCATCCCTTGATATCACCAGAACATGTGACTTCCGTGTCATATCCGAGGGCGTCGGCCGGACGCCAGATAATAATGCTCGCACTCGGTGAACTCTCCTGCACCGCCGGTCTGGCTATCTCTACCCAGATATCAGACATTCCACATCATCATCAGATCAGAGTCGTCTCTGGTAGCAACCAGAGCCTCGGTCGCTCGTGAGAACCAGTGCTGATTCAGCGTACCGGCCGTCGGCACATAATAGCTGAGCTCAGCGTGCACACTAGCACCTGCCTGGTCTGGCAACACGGCGTCTGACACAATGGCGACATACGACCGTCCGACTACAGCTGAGCTCAGCGTGCACACAGGCACCCGCCTGGTCTGGCAACACGGCGTCTGACACAATGGCGACACACGACTGTCCGACTACAGCTGAGCTCAGCGTGCACACAGGCACCCGCCTGGTCTGGCAACACGGCGTCTGACACAATGGCGACATACGACAGTCAAATCCACAGCTGCTCACTGACAGCTGGCATCTGACATCCGCCGACCCAAGCTATGGGGGACCATTCACCCAGCAGTCAACCATTATGCTATGTCGCCATTACATTCATAAATCGGACATACATCTGTCGTAACGTACCTGTCATCACAGAGACACCTGACATCACAGACACACCTGACATCATATACACATTTAGCATCGCAGACACACACCTAACATCGGCCACGGGGTATGTCATCTGTTATGCGTGTTATCTCCCACACACACACACACACACACGGCACTCGAGACAGTAAAGACATATAATTGCCACAGTGACAGAACCTGTCATATCACAGTCATCTATGCACACTGTACTCGTCCTGTCATACGACTGTCATTTCACCGTCATGTACATACACACATCTGCCCGACTGTGGTTCTCAGAATAGACTCGCTGACATCTCGTATCGAGGTCACCTACAGCGGACGGCGGCAGTTCCTGAGACCCGAGGTGCCGCGTGTCGGCCGGAAAGGGACGGGGAACAAAGTCCGCTGGCCTCGCCGGCGGGCGGTCGGTGCCGGCGGTCGGCGCCGTGCCGACGTAAGCAACTAGACAGGCTGGCGCCGGGCATTTGTCGGAATCCGTCGCGACAGGCATAATGTGGGGAGGGCTAAATTTCTGAAATTAAAGTGTGCAGAAAACCAGCTTCGCTACACTATGCCGTGCGTAATCCAAATACATTACACGTACAAAGCTGACCGTAGTTGGCGGACCGTGTTGATAACGCAGGAAAAGTCGCCGACATCGTAACAAGCAAGTTCAATTGGGTGTCAAATGGTACTTTTCGTTCTAATTAAGGAACACTGGGCGTACCCACCTGATCCGTCTGTATGTAGCCTCGGCGGTAGAATTTGCTGCGTGCCTCCCTGGTCTGCCAGTGAGACGTGCTCGTGCTTCGTGGATCTGACAGTAGAATGTGCAATGTGTTTCCCGATCTCTCCGTGCTGAACTGCTGTTTGGCGTGCAGCAAAACAAGGAGGAGCAGGAGTCGCAGCCGAAGCGGATCGTGACCGGCACGGACGCTGATCTGCGGCGACTCTCACTCGCCAACGCCAAGGCGCTGCTCAAGAACTTCGGCGTCCCTGACGAGGAGGTGGGTACAGCTGGCGGTGTGCAGCGGGCCGCTGCTGCTGGTGGTAGAACTGAGGGTGTGCAGCGAGCCCCTGCCGCTGGTGGTGGCGACCAGGTGTGGCCGGTTGTGTGTGTGTGTGCGCGCGTGCGTACATGCGCGTGCGTGTGCGTGTGCGTGCGTGCGTGCGTGCGTGCGTGCGTGCGTGCGTGCGTGCGTGCGTGCGTGCGTGCGTGCGTGCGTGCGTGCGCGCGTGCGCGCGTGCGCGCGTGCGCGCGCGCGCGCGCGAAGTTAGTTATTTTGAGGTGGACTCATCGAGGCAGAAGTATTTATCTGTCGTATTGCCGAGGAAGCTTGCAAGTTCCGCGGGAACTATATTTATGTAAAGTACGCACTGCATGTAGTGGTCCGTAGGTGACGATGCGAGTGAGGCCGCAATAGCCCAGTCAAAGAATCGCAATGAAGGTATGTCGGAGTGTAACGTGCTTATGACGTAAGGACGTGCATACGTGCCGTTTTTGAGAAGTCAATAAAAAGTGGAGTAATGATCTCGGTGTGGGAAGTGCTGGTTGCCGGCTGGCCTCTGTTCGCTGTTTGTTGTATTACATTATAGAGACGTATGGAAGTGTACGCAGTGCGTCTGATGTCTGCCTGTGACGTGACGTGTCTGCGTCCTTGTGCCGGCGCAGCTGTGTGACATTCTGTAGCTGTCTGACGACTCGTCTGTTCCGGACAGATCAAGAAATTGTCGCGCTGGGAGGTGATTGACGTGGTGCGCACGCTCTCCACGGAAAAGGCCAAGGCCGGTGAGGAGGGCATGGACCGGTTCTCGCGAGGAAACCGCTTCTCCATCGCTGAGCACCAGGAGAGGTGGGGCTGATAATGCACTGACACAGCGATCCCGGCATATAGGGTCGATAGTTGGTATGGGTACGCAGATGTAGATAGGCGGTGTGTGCAACGAGATATACGGCTGCCGGCGGATACGATCGGTGCTTGGTACCGACCAGCAGATACAGGTAGACGCTGTGTGTTTGTGTGTGTGTGTGTGCAGCGAGGAATATGCTGTTGATATCAGCGTTTGGTCTGAAGCCAGCGAACTCATGTGTTGTGACCAGTGCTGAGTGATGTGGTCAGTGATGTGGTCTGTGATGTGGTCAGTGATGTGGTAAGTGATGTGGTAAGTGATGTGGTCAGTGATGTGGTCTGTGATGTGGTCTGTGATGTGGTCTGTGATGTGGTCAGTGATGTGGTCACATGACAGTCACCACTCCTGATGGCTCCATATGTTCTGCAAGTGTCTGACTGGGCGCTACATGACCGATGTAGTCGATGCGCCCTAAAGCCCTAATAACTAACTGCAAGTGTCTGACTCTGGTGGCGGCAGAGTTGTGGCGGAATAGTGGAATTCAAACTTTTATCGTGCCCCATGACACCAATCCACCACCACACCAGCCGGGCTTCTCATGATTTCAACACTACCGCTATGATAAGACGGCCTACGCCTTTGTTTACAATTGCGACGTGTTGCTTGTGTTTTCATAGTTCGTCGACTGCCGAGCTTGTGCTTTATGCTTTCGCACGCCGCCGAATGGCCCGCTCGGTTGGATTCAACTGGGGTCGATCCGCCGCAGGTACAAAGAGGAGTGCCAGCGGCTGTACGAGCTGCAGAACCGCGTGCTTGCCTCGGATGAGGTGCTCTCCACGGACGAGGGCTCGTCCACAGAGGAGGAGAATGACGATGATATCGAGGAGCATGGTCAGTCCCCGGCGGCACGGTCTCACGCAAATGCGAGATCTTCGCGAAAGATTATCGATGACGTGGCCCGAATATCTCCTGGCGTGTAAGCTCATGGTTTGCTTTGTTTAATGTGCAACTTTATGCTATATGGCATGATGCGACTAACTGCTGACGTTTTTTTTTTATTGTTGCCAGGTGCACAGATAAAAGCTGTCATCAATCCATTGCAATGTGGGGGGGAGAAGGGGTGTCAGACATGGTTTATGGCTCTTCGGTGTTCAGTTTTGAAGATGCTCCCGCTGTTGGACGGCGAGTGCAATATGACCGCTTTTAGTTCTGAAGCAGTTTGTTTCCTGAAGGTCTACTAATCAACAAATATCTCAAGGAACAACATAATAAATGAACGTTATACCAACCAGACCGTTTTCCTATGGGGCTTTTGACCTCGTTACTGTACAATGCTCAACGAGAACAAGCTGAATTGCCTGATAATTAAGTCGCTTTCTGTCGCTGTATTTACGTTTTAATAATGCCTAATCGCCTCATTTCCTACCTATGAGTTAACGCCACTTCCCGCCCGTCGAGCCAGGCCGCAACATCGAGAACATGCTGTCCAACAAGAAGACGTCGACCCAGCTCAGTCTGGAGAAGGAGGAGCGAGAGCGGCGCGAGCTGCACAAAATCATGATGGGCGACGCCGGCGACGACACCAAGGATGGCGCCAGGGACGGCAAGAAGAAGAAGAAGGAGGACGAGGAGGATGTCGATTCGGCCGGTAGGTGGCGAGGCGCGGCATCCTGAACATCAATCAGATGATTGTCGTTGTCACGGCTGTTTCGTCTGGAATGGTCTCTTCATTGCCAATATGGAAGGCCTGCAAATTATGTTCTGGAAGTACGACTATCTTCAGGACTTCAGCCTCTCGTCCTATCTGGCTGAGCATCGGGCCAACTCCTGCTTCCCGCGCCTATTTTTTTATTCCGGCTGGTCAGTTCTGCCCCGTATTGGTGCATGTATCAAGAGTTCGTCTGTATACGTTAGATTGTGTCTGTGGCTGAAGCCACTCATGTTTCACTTGGTAACGCTGCTCTCCCGAGGCCCGAACAACCAGCCAATCGAACTCATGTGCACAGGACGAGTGCTGAAGATCATCCGCACGTTCCGTAACTCGGAAGGCGGCACGTATACGCGTATCGAGACGGTACGGAAACAGCAGGTGATCGACGCCTACTTGCGGATTCGTACCACGAAGGACGATTCCTTCATTAAGTCGGTACGTCAAATGGGCACGGTAGAGGTAACACGCTTCTCCGCAGACAAATGCAATACATGACATGGTGACGAATGTGCCAACTTTGATTTTTTGTTAATACGCAAATTCACAATTTGCCATTACTACATCATTGTCAGACTACCTTGATTGAACACCGTGATCATCCTTTGTTTATTCCGAAAGCCCCAAAGCACCACCTTCACCATCATTTCTTATGACAATAACATTTATTGACATTTTTAGAATTGGAAGTCACCCTGCAAAATCCACTTTTCATATGTACTTCAGAAAAAAGCAGGCCTCTCCCTGAAGTGATTGCAATGTGTAAAACCTTTACGAACTGAACCCAAAACCTTTCGATAGTATGTCACTGATTTGACCACGCCACGAGCAGTTCGCCGGGCAACTGGACGATACTCAGAAAGAGGAAATGAAGCGCGAGAAGCGGCGCATCCAGGAGCAGCTCCGTCGCATTAAGCGCAACCAGGAGAAGGAGCGTCTCGGCCTCAGCCAGCAGCCACGTACGCGCAAGCCCAAACTGAAGCCCGATTTGAAGCTCAAGTGTGGTGCCTGCGGCCAGGTGAGATGGTTTGGGATTTGGTGAGATGGTTTGAACGCTGAATTCGGGAAGATGATTTTGGTTTCATCAAATTCGAAGGGGGTAATTTTCGCTTGTTTTTGGCTTCAGAAACCGCTTTTCCGTACTCCCAGATTATTGGTAATCTAATATAGATTTATAATTTAAATGTCATGAAATTATGAATAACAAGTGGACTAAAGAAATATCCATGAATGTGAGATTTAGCAATTTCTTCCATGACTATATGGTGTGGCATTACCAAAATTACAGCTCAAATTTGAGAACCCAGAAGCTTCGACGTTTTGTATCGAGCTGCTTGAAGTTTACACCATTTCATTGTTAAACAACATGAACTCTCCAGCAAGAGGGAGAGGTCAATTTTCTCAAGAGGGTAATGTTCTATCTTATTAAAAAAAATCCTTGACAGACTGTTTTAGCCCTGGCGACATGACTGGGAGAAAGAGTAGGATAGTACTATAACGTGGGATAGGCGTCACTCATGGGGCGCCGGGTGGAGGAGGGGAGAGGTTTGGTAAAATTGAGTGATAGGGGCTAGTTGTGGGCTGAATATGGAGGGTGAGGTATTGAGGTCTGCGAAGTAAAAAGAGGCCTACCACTGACTGGTAGGGACGGGGAGGGAATCCTGTCTATGTATGAGCTGGGAAGGCTGAGGGTGACCACGCCGGCGCTGAGGTGCTACTGCCTTGAGGGCAATATTTCAACAGTCATGTATTAGTGACGCTAGCTGTCCGAATGTGTACTGAAGTGTCGTATACGCCCACATTCACGGGTTCATTGTGTGGTGCTGTTGCAGGTACATTCACCATGTCTGGTGAGGAAGGATAGTGGCTAGTGTAATGAGGTTTTAATATACATTTTCCACCTTTCCCGTCAGGAGGATTGCTTATTAGGGATATCACGGCCAACACAATGTTCGTTGGAGTCACCCTGGTGGCGTGTGTCTGCCGAAAATTGCTCTGAGGCGCGTGCCGCCGAACTCGAGATTCCAACATCGCTCCCGCCCGAGGGCGAGTTCGACCATTGGGCCACCACCACCACACCACCACACAAGGTGTGAACACCAACGCCATTCAATTATAGATCGTAGCGACCAGCATCAGCGCCGCATCAGGAACGGCGGCACGCTCTGCCACGTAGTCGCCCTCCTACGGGTCACCCATGTCGATTTGGCTGACGACGTGCGCCGCCAGGTGGGCCAAATGCGGACCAACAAGGCATGCCCGCTGTACGCGGGTCCGGGCGGACCCCTGCCGCCCATGTCGGTTTGGCTGACGACGTGCGCCGCCAGGTGGGCCACATGCGGACCAACAAGGCGTGCCCGCTGTACGCGGGTCCGGGCGGACCCCTGCCGCCCATGTCGGTGGCGATGACCGAGCAGGAGGAGGAGGACGCCTGCCGGCTCGATGTGCCCGACGACGAGGAGCTCATCAACGTGGACGGCACCAAGATCAAGCTGTCTGGCAAAGTCATCAAGGTAGTGAGCGGCAGGAACTGGGTCGTGGAGCTGGTGTTGGGTCGGTACCGAGTGGTGCTGCCAGTGGCTCTGGCTGAGGTGGTGTGTTGAGTGGTGTTGTTTGGTGTGGCATGCAGTGCCGTTCATCACGTGTGCTGCATGCTTTTGGTTATTTCATGGGGAATGGAGTGGGGACTCTGGAGTGGGGGCCATGGTCGATTTCGCCTTCCTTTTCTAATTCCAAATAATTTGTAATTTTAAAATATACCGCAAAATGAACTCCCCAGGGCCCAAAGCATGACATCAGTCATGATCCCATAGATCCCCCTAGTGACGCCACTTTTTAATAAAAAAAATGGGGGGGGGTCGGGCCTTACTCGTCGAGCGCTTTCCGATGGTATCACTTTCGTTTTCGTGAAATGCTTAGTTTGGATTTTAGAGTGGGCTTATAATGACCTCCCTCCCCGAAACAAGGTGTGAGGATCCGGGAAGACGAGATTAAGCCCTTGATGCACACTAGATGTTCATGACACAAAATGCGAGTGCCCCCTCCAAATCTGGGAAGAGGCTCCACTAGAGCTTGACAGGCTAGGTCAGTCATAGCTCACGCTGCTTCTCTGGTTATTGGTTGGTCAAATCTGACCGGTGTCAGCTGTGAATGTGCATTCGGACATGGCTGCATGACCGCCGCAGTCGATGCGGCCCTAAACTCCAACTCCAGCATTCGGACATGACCGTGCCTAACATTTGATCTGATTCATGTCACTTTATAGTCGTTTTTTAGCACTCCGGTCAGCATTATGATTTGATCGTTTTACCACCACCGTGGATTATCGCGCTGTGTGGTCGGTCCGCTTCCCGTCATCGGGATGGATTTTCCGTTGTAATTTGTCTTTCCCACCATAGGTTCTTCGTTGTTCGCCTGACCGACAATACGTCCTTCTCGCCTGACTGCCGCATGCGACCTTCCCACCTGACCGGCCCACGAGATCGCCGCACCTGACCTTCCCACCTGCCCATCCCACCTGGCCGACAATGCGTTCTTTTCGCCTGACTGTCACACCCGACCTTCCCACCTGGCCGGCCCAACCGACCCCACACCTGTCCATCCCACCTGGCCTACAATACGTTCTTATCGCCTGACTGTCACACCTGACCTTCCCACCTGACCTTCCCACCTGACCATCCCACCTGACCGGACACCCGACCCCCGCACCTGGCCATCCCACCTGGCTGGTCCATCTGACCGGCCCACCTATCCCTACAGCAAGCTGAGGAGCTGAAGCGGAAGTCACTACTGCTGAAGGTGCCCAAGGACGCCATGTCAGGCCGCAAGCGGCGCCGCATGGGGCTGGACTCGCACTGCGACTACCTGCACCACCGCCAGAAGACCACCAACCGGCGGCGCATCGACCCGCTCATCACGTTCAGCACCATCCTGGAGGGCATCTTGAACGAGATGCGCGACATGCCCGACGTGCAGCCGTTCCTGTTCCCCGTCAACGCTAAGGTCAGGCTCGACGTCAGTCTTGTGCCCGACGTACAGCCGTTCCTGTTGCCCGTCATCGCTAAGGTCAGGATCGATGTCGGTCTGGTGTCAGCATGACACAATAGGTAGATAAGCTAACCATCATATTTGGAACTCGCCACAAGGTGGGAGGTGGAGGGGTAAGTGTGCTAGATCAGACCAGGCGGAGCAGGAGAGGGGCAAAGTAGATAGTCTTGCAGTTTTTTATAGGTGTACTTCAAGTAACGAATTTGAGTCTTCCATGCTTTCTACCATCGATCAGTATTTAGGCTTAAATCAGTCCTAAATCCTAGCAGCAAGCTCGCAAAGCATATCTTCGTCGATAGAGGATTCGACTCTGATGTTCCTTGTCATCGCCGTGAAGCACGATATTAGACCGTGCAGCGGTTTGCTCACCTGGTCACTGGAGCTATGCATGTACCGGTGCTGTGCTTTCATCCTGCTCTTCACATTGTGACAGGACGACGCTCAACAGTTCCAGCGCCTATCTGGCCCGGTTTCGTGCCATTATTAATGTGTCTGCGCGCGCGCAGATTCGCTCACATGTGCTTATTATGAATTGGATTGTTAAGACAGGAGCATAGGAACTAAGAAGACCATAGTGCTGAGGTGCTTAACAGGTATTATACAGGTGTACCATAAAAACACCAAACGAACATGTTTGTTGCAGATACATTTGGTAATTGATGCCAAATTACTGCATATGGCATGCAGATGAGTGCATTTTTCTTTGGAATGCGTAACTGTCTAGTGTTATAGAGTCGAGGTTTTGTTTTACCCTGGACGCATCCGTGCATGCATCGGAACTGGTTGCGATCCTCAAAGCGCTTTGCTTCATTGAAGTCGGTGAATATCACCCCTGCGTTGTCTTGCCCGACCCTTTGAGCAAACTATCGGCACTGGAAAGTTTTAACCCCCAGGAACCTCTTCTGCGGGACATCTTATGTTGGTTCACCCTATGGAGACCAGGATGAATATCTATTTCCTTCTGCTGGATCCCAAGCCACGTTGGCATCAGGGAGAATGAACTGGCCGACGCGGCGGCGAAACAAGTGGTACATAAACCGTGTACTCACACCCTCCCTCTCCTTTCACTGGATATTTACCCAATGATCTCCGAATACATGCATGAGAAATGGCAAAGCAGCTGGAACGCTCCGGCCATTAACAAACTCCAAGCAATCAAACCACGAATAGGGCACTGGCCCTTATCCTTCAGGGCGGAGGAGGTGGCGTTGGCACGGCTCCGAATAGGACACACGTACGCCACCTCTTCAGGAATGAAGACAAGCCAGTATGTCCACGATGCAATTCTCCACTAACGGTGCATCATATTCTCACATGCCAGCTTTACGCACAGGAGAGTACCTTAGAACCAACTGGACATTCCCAAGTCCACAGCCCAGTACCTTGGAACCAACTGGACATTCCCCGTCTTCTTGGAGACGACTCGGACTGCTTAGGAAAGGTATGTTGCTTCTTTGGAAAAATGGGATGTTCAATAATATATTCGGGGCATTGAAGACCAGTCACCCAACTGCAACACTAAGACATGGCTCTGACTAGGTAGTTACCAGGTCTGCTGGGGGCGCTAAATTATCTATCGTGGTCGATGCGCTATAAAACTCCAATAACACACACATTGTTTTATCCCAGGTGTACGCTAACTGGCGCTCCCCTCGATGTACCTCACCAGCCACCCTTGTCGCCAGACGGTGCCCGACTACTACAAGATCATCCAGCGGCCGATGGACCTGCAGTCGATCCGTGAAAACCTGCGCCAGAAAAAGTACCAGAGCCGGGAGGAGTTTCTGGCGGACGTCAGCCAGATCGTGGAGAACAGCAAGCTGTACAACGGCGCAAAGTCGGTGCTGACGCTGACGGCAGAGAAGATGAGAAATCACCTGATCGACTGGTTCGCAGAGAAGGAGGACCGCCTCATGAAGCTGGAAAAGGCCATCAACCCACTGCTGGACGACGATGATCAGGTGGGTGTGCTGAATGTCGAAGTAACGACGATGCTGATCTGTTGGATATGCTGAAGCTGATGCTACTCAGGTGAGTGTCGTAATGGGATGGGTGTATTGAAGATGTTTATGATGATCACCAGATGGGTGTGTTATTCGTGGCAGTAGGTGTAATGAAGGCGGGGGGGAAGCACCACTGCCCCTGGTGGTGCCGGTTGCAGTAGTGATGGCAATAATGTTGTTATCGTACTAAGGTGATCACGGCCTGGCTAGTAGGCCTATGGGAATGGCAGTGATGACGCCGGCGTGCGGCGCTAATTGTGGCAGTGGTGAGCGGTATGTTCTGTTGAGCTAAATCCCAAGTGGAAATTGGCTAGACAGGGGCTTGAATGTTTTGGGTGAAATTGGACTGTCAAACTTCACTTTTACAGAACAAGTGAAATTTCGTCAAGAGCCAATTCGTGTGCATTCAAGTCAAGTGTCTGCGTTGTGTTGTACCTAGTCCTGCCTGAACTAACATTGAAAACTTAAGGATCTCAATCTGAATCTTTGTTGATAATTGCAGTTGGGATGTCTATGTAGCTACTTCCATGTACCCATATTTTATATACTGGTTCGACGCACCATGTATTACTTAGTTTGTAGTAATTATATTTTGAAATCATGAGTTCCCCAAGCATCTATATATCATGTTTAAAAAAATAGGACTTTCGCTGTGTAACTCTTAAGTTGGAACGCTTCATCGACATAAAGGGGACTATTTTACAGTAGCTGGGATGGAAATGGATTTGAAATCCTACTCCAACAACACTAGGCGCCACACAAGCGGTACGTGACTCGCCGGCATAGGTGAAAGAAGATCTTTTGTGGATGACGCAGGAAGGTGGAATGGGGGATGATTGTAGGCTTCGCGTAATGGTAACAAGAGTGATCAAACATCGGCACAGTATCATCATGATTCCACTATCTTCGTTAGCATCACACGGGGAGCGACTGTTGGGCAAAGTGTGAAGTGTCCGACTGTCTGGCTTCTGCTTGCTCAGGTGGGACTGACGTACATCCTGGAGCGGATCGTTAACGAGAAGGTGAAGACCATGCAGGAGTCGTGGCCGTTCCTGCGGCCAGTCAACAGGAAGCTGGTCAAGGACTACTACGCCGTCATCAAGCAGCCGGTCGACATCGAGACCATGGAGAAGAAGGTGAAATGTGAGTACGACCGGTGCCGGACGACGGGTGTCGGTATCGTGCTGGGCTTAATTATCGGCACAGCAGGTCATGGGGCAGATTAGAAACCCACCGGCGAGATTAAACTGGATGATGATGTCTGTCAGAGCAAGTGTCTGGTGATGAAGCTATGCGCAGATCAAAAGATGAACCCTGTCTGGGTGAAGAACCCTGATGGGGATCGTATCCTGTGAACCTCCGATGAGCCCTGATGAGGACCACATCCTCTGAACCTTTATGATTAACCCTGGTGGAGACCGTATCAAAGTGAAGCGAGGGCGCAAATGATCAACTGGTCTAAGCGTCCTAAAGCCCAAATAACTAACTAACTAAAGTAAAGCGAATTAACCTCATCTAGGGGGCAAGCACAGTGTGAAGTCTGGCCAAATACGAGGACCTGGCATGTGGCTGACCAAATAAGAGGAGCCTATCATTAAAATATGCTAAATGCAACACCATACCTAGATGAGCAAATGCAATGAGTATATCACTAGCGAGCCAAAATGCAGTGCCGTATCTCAAGCGGCACCACACTGCTGTAGTGTGAGTATGCAGCACAGTGGGAAGCTTACTTTCCGGGTTGGGAGTCGGAGTGCATACCGACTTCTTCCGGAGTACATTTTCATGGACATATTATTTTTTATGCATGGAATCTGTTTACCGGTAACCGACGGGAAAAGCCTATGTAGTCAGTACCTACATAATATGCATAAGTAATATGCATTGTCATTTTTGGTCAAATCAAATGTCAAAGCATGGGAACAAAGAAGTGAACAATGGATGGCACCTCCCGGCAGATAATCGCGATAATCAGCACAGCTTCCTCTCTCATAACTCACAGGAGCAATGCGCTTTCCTTTCACTGTTGGCTTCAGTACAAGGCTAGCCATATGAAAAACAAGTAAAAATACTTCACACTTCACCCTCAGCTCAGAGCGCATACCTACCTACGCAGCCAATTCCCTGCGTAATGCGAACCCACGTCCGTTACCGCACAGGCCACAATCGGAGGTCGAATGTGATAGCAGTGCGCAAGGCAAAGATTCAGTCAAGGTCTCGTGTTTGCGGCATGACACTGTTAACAATGTGTTCAAAGTTGCTAATGGTTTTGACGTCATATAAAAAAAAATACCTTGCATCGATTGGTTCACAGACATATTTCAGAACAGAAAACACTAACGCAGCCAATTCTGATCGGCGGCCTCCGGGACTCCGGAGGACGTCTCTTAAAACTGTCAAATTTTGCCACTATATGGGTGGCGCGAATGCAGGTTTTCGGAGACGCGGCTCCAAAGTCTGAGTAACCGGAGAACATTGTATTCAGTGCGCAGGCGCGCCGTCTTGCATGCGCTGTTGGCACGTCGTCGTCTGCGTTTCCGGTGATTGAGATTGAGAGAAGTGTGCAAATATGTGGTCCGGCTGCTGACTGCTACGAAAAGTGGTTAGTTTGAGTGGTAACCGTAAATAGAATAACGAGCGTATTTATGGGTGTCATTCTGTGTTTGTTTTTATTGACATATTTGTTCCCACATTTGTGTCGGAGTGCATGTGAAGCCCATCCTATCCGGTATGAACCCGGAGTGCAAAAATGTTTTCAGAGATCAAATATCTGAAGAAGTGCCTTAATTCCCACCTTGGTATGCAGTGCTAGGTGATGACGCCAACTGCTTTCCGATTTTCTAAGCCAATCCTACGCATCAGTCACAGTCCATCTGTACCGTGCTGACGTGGTCGAGCACGTCTCTTCCACGTTGGGCGCCAAATCACTACCGTAGTCACTGCGCCTGAGACGCTCAAATTACCCAGCCGTTCCACCAAGCCATGCCATCCGAACATCAGCTGTCCGAACATCAGCCGTCCGAACTTGGTGCCAGTTGGTTGTGTTTGCGTACGTTATTCGACGATCGTATGCATGTGGCGGTGGGATCGGTACCGCGGTACACAATATCACGCCAGCCGCGAGCGTACATGTCGTGGGGGTTGTGTACATGTGACAATCGTGTACATGTGATGGTTGTGTATATGTGACTATTGGGTACATGTCGTGATGGTTGTGTATATGTGACGATTGTATACATGTCGTGATGGTTGTGTATATGTGACGATTGCGTAGATGTGACGGTTGTGTATATGTGACGACGATTGTGTGCATGTCGTGATGGTTGTGTATATGTGCGATTGTGTACATGTGATGGTTGTGTACATGTGATGTTGTGTACATGTCATGATGGTTGTGTACATGTGACGCTTGTGTACATGTCGTTCCGGTTGTGTACATGTGACGATGATGTACATGTCGTGCCGGTTGTGTACATATGACGGTTGTGTACATGTGACGATGGTGTACATGTCGTGCCGGTTGTGTACATATGATGGTTGTGTGCATGTCGTGACGCGGCGGGGCCGGCGCCGCAGCACACAAGTACCACGCCAGCCGCGAGTTTGTGGCCGACTTCGAGCTGCTGCTGGAGAACTGCATCACCTACAACGGCAAGGAGTCATCCTTCACGGAGAAGGCACAGGCGCTGGTGGATGCCGTCAAGTCCACCGTGGAGAAGGTGAGTTTGCGCCGGTCTGTGTACAAGGAGTCAATGTGGCGTATGCACAAACAGGCGTGAGGGCAGCGGGTTTGTGCTTAGTTTCCCCTGTTCTGCTAAGTGGTGCGCGTTGTCTGGCTAGTGTCACAGCGACTTGAACTATCTCGCGGAGAATTAGCCTCCGTGACCTCCGGGGAAGGTGGCACATTTTCGGGGTGGTACGATTTGAGATATACGATGTGGGATGATAACGCCGTAAAATCCATTCCATCGCTATTCTCTCCTTATGAGCTTAACTCTTCAGTCATAATCCGAACACCTGAGCTGTGGCACTGAGCTGAGCTGTGGCGTCCCCGTCGGTTTGGCTGCAGTCGGCTGATGTGGCAGACCCATTACTCAGCAGGGAACACACTGTTACCCGGTCTGGAGGTTGCAGGTATGCGACTAATTGTAATCGGACGCTGAGGAGACACGATTCCAGGTATTCGGTTAGGCCGCCCATGATCTCTAACAACCTCCCTCTGGCTCAACCACCCCTGACCTGTACAGGCCTCCATCTCTCCGTGACCACACCTGACCAATGCAAGCCTCCATCTCTCCGTGACCGCACCTGACCTGTGCAGGCCTCAATCTCTCCGTGATCACACCTGACCTGTACAGGCCTCCATCTCTCCGTGACCACACCTGACCTCTACTAACCTTCATCTCTCCGTGATCACACCTGACCTGTACAGGCTTCCATCTCTCCGTGATCACACCTGACCTGTACAGGCCTCCATCTCTCCGTGGCCGCACCTGACCTGTACAAGCCTCCATCTTTCTTGGTGGCCACACATAACCTCTACTAACCTCTCTCTGGGGGCCGCGATAGCTCAGTTGGTAGAGCGTCGGACTCTTGATCGAAAGATCGTGGGTTCGAATCTCACAACCGACGGAATTTACCGAGTCCACCCGCGACCAATCGGCGTGAGAGGTTGTCGACGCTATATAGCCTAGCGGTTGAATGCGTCGTAAAATAACCCAAGATTGGCGACGCTATATGACTCAACGGCCGACGTGTCGTAAAAACCAATAACCAACCAACCAACCTGACCTGTACAGGCCTCCATCTCTCCGTGATCACACCTGACCTGTACAGGCCTCCATCTCTCCGTGACCACACCTGACCTGTACAGGCCTCCATCTCTCCGTGACCATACCTGACCTGTACAAGCCTCCATCTTTCTTGGTGGCCACACAACCTCTACTAACCTCTCTCTTTCCGTCTCTCTCACTCTATCTCTATATATATCTCTCTTCCTCTCTCTATCTCTCTCTCTATGTCTCTCTTTATTTTTATCTCTTTCTCTCTCTCACTCTTTCTTTATCTATCTCTGTCTCTGTCTCTGTCTCTGTCTCTGTCTCTGTCTCTGTCTCTGTCTCTGTCTCTGTCTCTGTCTCTGTCTCTGGAAAACCACCCATGACCTGAGTGTGCAGGCCTCCGTCTCTCCCAGTGACCAGCCGGCTTGAGCTCGATTAACCCCGTCGCTGTGCCTCGGTCGTCAGTACGAGGACGACCTGCGCAGTCTGGAGGCGAACATCGCCGCCGACTAACCCCGTCGCTGTGCTTCGGTCGTCAGTACGAGGACGACCTGCGCAGTCTGGAGGCGAACATCGCCGCCGCGCAGCAGCGCGCGCTGGAGAACGCCGAGAACGACTCGCTGGGCACCGGCTCGCTGCCGCTCGACGACGAGTCGCACCTCTCTGACGGCGGCGCCTCGCTGGGCGACGACGACGACGAGATGATGCTTCGCTCCAAGCGCAGTCGTACCCTAGAGCAAGGTCGGTCAGGGTTGAGATGGGCGACATGGTTGGAACGTGGGATGGATGACATGGTTAACAAATAGCCTGGTCCTGGATCTTTGGCATCCAGTGCATAGTCATCTCCAGAAATGTATCCTCTCATTTTTATCATGTGGAGGCTGAAAGGTGGTGTTGGACAATGAACTGCTGTGTGGTAAATAATCGATTGCATCTAATACGTGAATGGCATGTAAGACTGCATTGGTCTTGACCGTTAAAGATGTAAACAAGAATAATATTTTTACGGATGATGCATTGTGTCGGTATATTTAAAGTTAAGTTTAATTTTTGCTTAAATAACTGCAATCAATGACCCAGGGGACGAGTGGTCTAGGGGTAAGATGCTCGTCTCGCAATCGAAAGATTGTGGGTTCGAATCTCACCTGTCGCTACTCATCGCCCGCGACCAATCGGCGTGAGAGATTGGCGACGCTATATGACTCAACGGTCGACGTGTCGTAAAACCAATAACCAACCAATCAAGGACCCAAGTCACCAGAGTATTGTGTGTATTGCATTGTGTAGATTATGCATCGATAGGCTGTAAAAGCATGTGCGGCGCCCCTCCCTCTGCCTGCACATCTGCACTGGGTTCTGACCTTGCGTACCGACTGCTACAGATCTGGAGTATAGCGACGAGGAGGAGCACATGGCCAGTCTGGGCATGGTACACGACGACCAGGACGTATCCGATACGGGCGGAGACGAGCCCATGCTACTGGAGCTACCGCAGGAAGAGGATCATGGTGAGTGACGCCGACTGGTAGAGGTGCTTCGGCAGGAGAACCATGATGAGTAATGGGTGCTGCCGTGGGAGGGAATCACGGTGCTGGAACCGCGCCGTGCCAGGAGTATCACGGCGAGTCTCTGTCCCAAGCTGTGGGAGCAGTATGGTGAAACCCGGCCCCAAACAGTGGATGAAGGAGCATGGCGAGCATCAGGCCGCGGCAGGAGCATGATGAGTCCGCGCCCCAGGCCGTGGGAAGCGGGCCACGGTGAGCCCGGTCCCAGGCCGTGGGAGGCGGGACACGGTGAGCCCGGTCTCAGGCCGTGGAATAAATATGGCGAGGGCCGGTTCCGGTTCCGGTTAGAGGAATATAACGGGCCCAGTCCCAGGCCGGGAAAGGAACATGCTGATGCCCGGCCCGGGCTGCAGGAGATGGTGATGCCCGACCCAAGACCGGGGAGGGGAGGGGCGTACTGAGGTCCCGTCCAGGCCGCAGGAGAAGTTGGTGGTGCTCGACCATAGACCGGTGAGGGGAGGAGAGGGCGCACTGAGACCTGACCCGGGCTGCAGGAGATGGCGATGTCCGGTCCCAGGCTGTGAGGATGCCGATGCGGTGGAAGCTGAACCTCGCTGGTTGTGCCGGCTGGCCGGACTGAAGACCGTATTGGGTGTCTGTGTGTCGGAATATGGTGATTTTATTGGTCTCAGGTTGTGCTTGTCATGGCTATGGACTGTGAATGCTGTGGAGCATATAGCTGTAGGCCATCAGTGAGCCAAACTCATACTGGCGTTAACATTTTGATTCATTGAATGTTTAAATTGTCCTGTCTGTTAGCGACGTATGACAAGCGTTCGCCAGCGCTGTTCCAGTTTTGCACCAGCTGCCGTGTGTGTGCGCTATAATTCATCAGCCTGTCAGTGGAAGGTGTAACGGGCTGTGCCGAACGTGTCGCGATCGGCACGTGCGGTGTTGTCGCGCCGCGTGTCAGGTCGGCTGTTGACGGCTTTGTGTGACGGCGCGCCCACAGACGAAGACGAGGACGTGGACCCCAGCTACGACCCGTCCGCCTTCCTGTATGGCCTGTCCACGTCTCGGGAGAGTCACTGCGGCCAGTCGGGCGACGCTGGTCATGCCAACAGCAGCCGGATACACAGCGACTTGCAGGTAACAGCAACATCAGCCGGATACACAGCGACCTGCTGGTAACAGGAACAACAGCCGGATACACAGCGACCTGCAGGTAACAGCAACATCATCCGTATACACAGCGACCTGCAGGTAACAGCAACAGCAGCCGGATACACAGCGGCTTGCAGGTAACAGCAACATCAGCCGGTTACACAGCGACCTGCAGGTAACAGCAACAGCAGCCGGATACACAGCGACCTGCAGGTAACAGCAACATCAGCCGGATACACAGCGGCTTGCAGGTAACAGCAACAGCAGCCGGATGCTCAGTAGCTTGCAAGTAACAGCAACATCAGCCGGATACACAGCGACCTGCAGGTAACAACAGCAGAAGGCGGATGCACAGCGACCTACGGGTAGCATGGGCCAACAACAGTCGGGTATACAGCGACCTACGGGCCACAGGCCAGCAGCAGTCGAATATACAGCGGCCTGTATGCAGCACAGGCCAACAGCAAACAGGTATTTAGCGACCTGGATGTAACACAGACCAACAGGAGCCGGGTATACAGCGGACAACGTCGGCAGCACAGTCACGCCCACACCCAAACAGGCAGGCAGACATACAGACAGACATATAGACAGACACATACAGACAGACACATACAGACAGATGGACATGCATATGCAGACAGACACATACAGACACACAGACAGACATACCCATGTACACGTAGACAGACGGACACATACATACAGACAGACATGCACGTACATACTGAAAGACATACACATACATACAGGCAGACAGGCAGACAGACAGATAGAAGGCTCGCAGAACGCATTCCAGCGTGCCGCGGCATGGGGTGACTTCAGAGTCCGTCATACAAAGTTGAATGATATTTTCGGATGTTTGATTCAAAGGAAAATTTCAACTTCATCAAACGTGATGATAATTTTCGTTCTATTTCGTACCTCAGAAACTCCCTTTTGTTCGTTTCTTCTAATGAGGGCGAAATTTTGTCAAATAGCAATACATTTGCTGTCATTTCAAATAGCAACATTCAATCTTTCGATGATAAAAATTGGAAGGACAAGTTTCTGGATTTGATAATGTTCTGGGTGGTAAGAAGCCAGGACAAGATTGTCTTTCCCACCCTGCTGCCTAGGGCGTGTTTCTTGGACACTCACTTATACGGCTTTTCTGTCCCACAGATATCGGACAGCGACGGGGAGGACGAGGAGCGCGGCAGTCGCGTCAAGCGAGAGCCAGCTGACGAGGACGATGACGAAGGACTGTACTTCTGAGTGGGCCGGCAACTCCTGGTCGGAACACGTCGGCCATGGTGGGTGTTGGCTCGTCTGCCGCCGTCACCGACCTCCGCTGGAGATGGCATCTGGGCCGCCACACACCACACACTGAGCTTCCCCTCAGGCTGATATTTTCCGAGGCGCGGATCTAGCCTCCGGCCCGGCCGTTCTTCCCTGAAAATGGAGTCCCTGAAAATGGAAAAGGGACGTCGAGCCGGCTTGTAGTCGGACCATTTTCATGATGCTGCGACGTGCACGCACCCGAGTCTGCGTTTGCCATGATGATGAGGCTGCGTTTGCCGACGTGTGTGGACCGGTGGGTCACACTCTGGTGAAGTGACGGCCCACACACGCCGGACGAAGGTGACCCCGACCCAGACCTGACATCTGAGCCCTCTGCCGACAGACGCGACCGTCCCGACCAGCCAGCACCCGTGTCTGTCACACACGGGCGTCACGGTACAAAACGGTGTGAGCGGCGCGCTGCCTGGTCGCGCACACTGGCCGCCGCGCACGGTGGCGATAGTGGTGGCACTCGATGCCAGCGGCCGGTGGTGACGCTGATGCCAGTGGGGTGATACGCTGGACGCGGTTCTATCGATTGGCGGTGATAGTGGTGTGCTTGCGGTCGTAATTGGACTGGACGTTGATATGCGCTCGGTGCGGTATGTGGGCTGTCGACTGTGGCGCGGGTCTGCTCAGTGCTGCCAACTCGGCCTACGTCGCGCTGCAGGACCAGTGACCGTTTGGTAGCGCTGTGAGTTGTGTGGTTGTGATTCGGCGCGCGGCAGCGGCGTGGGTGAGCATCGGATGGTGTGTTCACCAGTACCCAGTTCATCATCACGTGTCATCGCGACTGTAGCCAGACCTCACGTAGCTGGCTTTATGCATTCATCCTGCACTTTCGATTGTAGAAGGTCTGCGTACGGCGAATGTTGTGCAGCTGGTGGTAGCGTATGCTCGATGACGCTTCATTGGTCTTATTTGTTTTGTATTATGTGCGATATGAACCTGGTACGAAAATTAATTTTGAAGACAACTTAGTGAGTTTGCTACTTGTTTGAGTATATGTGACCGAGTTACGATTAGCAGCACTGAAGTGTAGATGCCCCGTGTGCGAAACGGAGAAAGGGAGGAACACGAGCCCTCCCTCGCCATGCCGGCCGGCAGATCCACCTTTGCCGGGCCGGGAGCGAGGGGCTCTTGAAAGCCTCCTCTAACTTCTGATCTACGCATGCCGTGATGAAATGCATAACACCGCTTGAAAGCTCTGGTCATGTAGAGCCCGAAACATACCATATATTTGCTTTTTGACTGCTAATGAAGTCACCACAGGTGTTATGTCGATATATGGATCCTGGCCTTAAATCCCAGGAAATGATTAGAAAAAGATAGAGCTTGTGCTCTTTCGACACTGTTTTGTCATTTACATAGACGAATGCATTTATATCTATCGGAGTGAAACAGGATACGTCAGGTCAGGTCAGCATTAGCCTTAGAAACCAACTTCCAAACTATTCATGTTTGAGGCACAGCAAAAATTGTATTGACAAGTCAATATAGCCCATAGCTTATATCACATCTTATTTCTCCATTTTCGGCTATGCTAAGGTCGCTAAATGCCATAACAGGTAAACCTGGAGACATGATCTTTGCCTTGGAGAATTTCCTGGGAAATATGAATATAATGCCTCGGGTCTTTTCCAACAGAACCGTTGAACGTTGAATATTCGTACGTGATTGGCATCCGAAAATTATAAGGTCAGGTCAGGTCATGCCATATGGTCAGGCAAAGTAAGTTCAGTCTTGACTATCTTCTGAACATCACTAAGTATAAAATTGTGTTCCAAGAGGAGCTGATATGATGCTGGAACATCTTTGTAAGCTGTCCAGCTTCTGACCTCGTGACCTGACGGCTTCTGTATTCACGGCATCCGGCCCGCACATTCAAAATAGACTATTCCAAGTTCCGCCAAAAGGCACATTCGGGAACTATAACGAGGGACAAATAACCGGCCCAACTTTAAACATGCTTCCATCCGGCACGCGAACAAAACGCATCCGTCCCGCACATTCAAAATAGACTGTTCGAAGTTCCGCCGGACAGCACATTTGTGAAATATAACGAGTGAAAAATGTCAGGCTCAAATGTAAAACATGCTTCCATCAGGCACGCGAACAAAAGGCAAACATGCTTTTCCGTGATCAGCTACACTTGGCGAACTATTTTAATTCGTCACATTATCAACCCGATTTAGACGCTTCCAAAAAATAATGAGCTGTCCAAAATGCATGGTACTTACAGGACAGAATAGGTCCCCGTCAGAAATAATCTTTCATTATTTCAGTATTCGTGTATTCACGGCATCCGGCCCGCACATTCAAATTAGACTGTTCCATGTTCCGCCAGACGGCACATTTGGGAACTATAACGAGGGAAAAATGTCCGGCCCAACTTTAAACATGCTTCCATCAGGCACGCGATTAAAGCGCAAACATGCTTTTCCGTGATCGGTTACCCGTGAATAAATATTTTAACTCGTCACATTCTCAGCCCGATTTAGCAGCTTCCGAAAAATAATGAGCTGTCAAAAATACATGGTACTTGCAGGACAGAGTAAGTCCCCGTTAGAAATAAACCTTCATTATTTTAGGATTTCGTTTATTCGCGGCATCCGTCGCGCACATTCAAAATCGACTGTTCCATGTTCTCCCAGAAGACACATTCGTGAAATATAACGAGTTAAAAATTTCCGTCCCAAATGTAAAACATGCGTCCATAAGGCACGCGGACAAAGCGCAAAGATGCTTTCCCGAATTCAGCTACCCGTGAAGAAATATTTTAATCCGTCACGTTTTCAACCCGATTTACCCGCTTCCGAAAAATAATGAGCTGTCCAAAATGCATGGTACTTGCCGGACAGAATAGGTCCCTGTCAGAAATAAACCTTCGCTCTTTTCGGATTTCGTGTATTCACGGCATCCGTCCCGCACATTCAAAATAGACTGTTCCAAGTTCCGCCGGAAAGCACATTTGTGAAATATAACGAGGGAAAAATGTCCGGCCCAAATGTAAAACATTCTTCCATAAGGCACGCGAACAAAGCGCAAAGATGATTTCCCGAGTTCTGCTCCCATGAAGAAATATTTTATTTCGTCACATTTTCAACCCGATTTAGACGTTTCAGGAAAATAATGAGCTCTCCAAAATGCATGGTACTTGCAGGACAGAATATGTCCCCGTCAGAAATAAACCTTCATTCTTTTGGGATTTCGTTTCTTCGCGGCATCGGTCTCGCACATTCAAAATTGAAAGTTCCAAGTTCTCCCAGAAGGCACATTAGTGAAAAATAACGAGTGAAATATTTCCGGCCAAAAAGTAACACATGCTTCCATCACGCATGCGAACAAAACGCAACGATGCTTTTCCGTTATCAGCTACCCGTGAAGAAATCTTTTAAATCGTCACATTTTCAACCCGATTTAGCCACTTCCGAGCTCAGCTACCCGTAAAGAAATAGTTAACTCGTCACTTTCTCAACCCGATTTAGCCGCTTCCAAAAAATAATAAGCTGTCCAAAATACATGGTACATGCGAGACAGAATAAGTCCCTGTCAGAAATCATGCCGGACATTTTTTCCCTCGTTATGTTTCACAAATGTGCCTTCTGGTGGAACTTGGAACAGTCGATTTTGATTGTGCGGGACTGATGCGGTGAATGCACGAAATCCGAAAAGAATGAAGATTTATTTCTGACGAGGACCTATTCTGTAAGTAACATGCATTTTGGACTGTTCATTTTTGCCTTCAGGCGGAACTTGGAACAGTCGATTTTGATTGGGCGGGACGGATGCCGTGAATAAACGAAATCCGAAAAGAATGAAGATTTATTTCTGACGGGGACTTATTCTGTCTGGCAGGTACCATGCATTTTGGACAGCTTATTATCTTTTGGAATCGGCTAAATTGGGTTGATAATGTGACGACTTAAAATATTTATCCAAGGGTAGCTGATCTAGGAAAAGCATCTTTCCGTTTTGTTCGTGTGCCTTATGGAAGCATGTTTTACCTTTGGAACGAACATTTTGTCCTCGTTATATTTCACATATGTGCCTTCCGGCGGAACTTGGAACAGTCGATTTTGAATGTTCTGGACGGATGCCGTGAATACACGAAATCCGAAAAGAGCGAAGGTTTATTTCTGACAGGGATTCTGTCCGGCAAGTACCATGCATTTTGGACAGCTAATTATTTTTCGGAAGCGGATAAATCGGGTTGAAAACGTGACGGATTAAAATATTTCTTCACGGGTAGCTGAATTCGGGAAAGCATCTTTGCGCTTTGTTCGCGTGCCTTATGGACGCATGTTTTACATTTGGGACGGAAATTTTTAACTCGTTATATTTCACGAATGTGTCTTCTGGGAGAACATGGAACAGTCGATTTTGAATGTGCGCGACGGATGCCGCGAATAAACGAAATCCTAAAAGAATGAAGGTTTATTCTATTAATCCTATATATTTCTAACGGGGACTTACTCTGTCCTGCAAGTACCATGTATTTTTGACAGCTCATTATTTTTCGGAAGCTGCGAAATCGGGCTGAGAATGTGACGAGTTAAAATATTTATTCACGGGTAGCCGATCACTGAAAAGCATGTTTGCGCTTTGTTCGCGTGCCTGATGGAAGCATGTTTAAAGTTGCGCCGGACATTTTTCCCTCGTTATAGTTCCCAAATGTGCCTTCTGGCGGAACATGGAACAGTCTATTTTGAATGTGCGGGCCGGATGCCGTGAATACACGAAAACCGAAATAATGAAGGATTATTTCTGACGGGGACCTATTCAGTCCTGTAAGTATAATTCTATCAGGCACGTGAACAAAACGCAAACATGCTTTTCCGTGATCGGCTACCCGTAAAGAAATATTTTAATTCGTCACATTCCCAACCCGATTTAGCCGCTTCCGAAAAATAATCAGCTGTTCAAAATGCATGGTACTTGTAGGACAGAATAAGTCTCTGTCAGAAATAATTCTTCATTCTTTTGGGATTTCGTTTATTCGCGGCATCCGTCCAGCACATTCAAAATAGACTGTTCCAAGTTCCTCCAGAAGGCACATTTGTGAAATATAACGAGTGAAAAATGTCCGACCCGGTAAATCATGCTTCCATCAGGCACGCGAACAAAACGCAAACATACTTTTCCGTGATCGGCTATCCGTGAAGAAATATTTTAATTCGTCCCATTCTCAACCCGACTTAGCCGCTTTCAAAAAATAATGACCTGTCCAAAATGCATGGTACTTGCAGGACAGAATAAGTCCCCGTCATAAAATTGTTTCATTCGTTTGGGAGTTCGTTTATTCGCGGCATCCGACCTGACAATTCAAAATCGACTGTTGCAAATACCGCCAGGAGGCACTTTTGTGAAATATAACGAGGGAAAAATGTCCGGCCCAATTGGAAAGCATGCTTCCATAAGGCACGCGAACAAAGCGCAAAGATGATTTCCCGAGTTCAGCTACCCATGAAGAAATATTTTATTTCGTCACATTTTCAAGCCGATTTAGACGCTTCCGAAAAACAACGAGTTGTCCAAAATGCATGGTACTTGCAGGACAGAATAAGTCCCCGTCATACACTTTTTCATTCTTTTGGGATTTCGTTTATTCGCGGCATCCGTCACGTACATTCAAAACCGAAATGTACCAAGTTCTTCCAAAAGGCACATTGGTGAAATATAACGTTTGAAAAATTCCCGTTCCAAAGGTAAAACATGCTTCCATAAGGCACGCGAACAAAACGCAAAGATGTTTTCCGTGATCAGCTACCCGTGAAGAAATATTTTACATCGTCATATTTTCAAACCGATTTAGCCGCTTCCGAACTCAGCTACCCGTGTAAGAATTATTTCGTGAACCCTACACAAATATGTATGATATCGATGGCGTTGAAATTGAATTGTGTCCGTGAGAAATTATTTGTTTTCGTGTCGGATTTGTCCAGGAAATTAATAGGCGAGTGAGGTAAGCAATAGGCAATAGCAGGTAATGAACACGGGGAAACACAATGGCAATGGGCAATCACGGAGGCCGGGCTTACCTTTCGATGAGTTCAGGCAGTTCCACAGCGCTCTGTGAGTATTAGTTCACTCTTGATGCCAGAGCTATTGTGCGCCCATAGCACCGGTAAGTTGTAGATTGCTGGTAGTAGTTGTAGTTGTAGTTATGCGTTAGATCGAGCACTTGTCCCGCGCGCGCACGTAGCACGTCGCACTTCCGCTCGCGTCTTGCAACCGACTCTGACTAACTCCGTGTCAAGCACCGACCCGTATGTGTCAAGGTCACGTGACCGCCCGAGGCCAAGGTCACGCGACCGCCCGAGGCCAAGCAGCCCGGCCCTCCTGCCCGTGATTCGAGCGAAGGACGGGATGGAAATGCGAGTTCGGAAAGGTTGGTATGGAATGAAGAATGGTGGATCAATAATGTTGTGGTTGCGATGATAATTAGTGGTATTTTAATGTATGTATGTATTTAATGCCTGTATTTGAAATGTTATGATTAATATTGTGCGTACAGAATTCTCGCACCCGTGAAGAAATATTTAACTCGTCACATTCTCAACCCGATTTAGCCGATTCCGAAACATAATGACCTGTCGAAAATGCATGGTACTTGCAGGACAAAATAAGTCCCTGTCAGAAAAAAACATTCATTCTTTTGGGATTTCGTTTATTCGCGGGAACCGTCCCCACATTCAAAATCGACTGTTCCAAGATCCTCCAGAAGGCACATTTGTGAAATATAACGAGTGAAAAATGTCCGGCCCAGTAAAACATGCTTCCATCAGGCACGCGAACAAAACGCAAACATACTTTTCCCTGATCGGCTACCCGTGAAGAAATATTTTAATTCGTACCATTCTCAACCCGATTTAGCCGCTTTCAAAAATAATGAGCTGTCCAAAATGCCTGTTCTTACAGGACAGAATAGTTCCACGTCAGAAATAAATCTTCATTCTTTTAGGATTTCGTTTATTCACTGAATCCGTCCCGCACAATCAAAATCAACGGTTCCAAATTCCGCCAGAAGGCACATTTGTGAAATATAACAAGGGAAAAGTGTCCGGCCCAAATGTAAAACATGCTTCCATAAGGCACGCGAACAAAGCGCAAAGATGATTTCCCGAGTTCAGCTACCCATGCAGAAATATTTGATTTCGTCACATTTTCAACCAGATTTAGACGCTTTCCAAAAATAATGAGCTGTCCAAAATGCATGGTGCTTGCAAGACAGAATAAATCCCCATCAGAAAAATCTTCATTCTTTTCAGATTTCGTTTATTCGCGGCATCCGTCACGCACATTAAAAACCGAATTCCAAGTTCTTCCAGAAGGCACATTTGTGAATTATCACGAGTGAAAAATTTCCCGTCCCAAATGTAAAATATGATTCCATACGGCACGCGAACAAATCGTAAAGATGCTTTCCCGAGTTCAGGTACCCGTGAAGAAATATTTTATCTCGTCACATTTTCAACCCGATTTAGACGCTTCCCCAAAATAATGAGCTGTCCAAAATGCATGGTACTTGCAGGACAGAAAAAGTCCCTGTCAGAAATAATTCTTCATTCTTTTGGGATTTCGTTTATTCGCGGCATTCAAAATACACTGTTCCAAGTTCCTCCAGAAGGCACATTTGTGAAATACAACGAGTGAAGAATTTCCGGCCCAAATGTAAATCATGCTTCCATCAGGCATGCGAACAAAACGCAAACATGCCTTTCCGTGATGGGCTATCCGTGAATAAATATTTTAACTCGTAACATTCTCAACTCGATTTAGCCGCTTCCCGAAAATAATGAGCTGTTCAAAATGCATGGTACTTGTAGGACAGAATAAGTCCCTGTCAGAAATAAATCTTTATCCTTTTGGGATTTCGTTTATTCCCGGCATCCGTCCCGCACATTCAAAATAGACTGTTCCAAGTTCCGCCGGAAAGCACATTTGTGAAATATAACGAGGGAAAAATGTCCGGCCCAAATGTAAAACATTCTTCCATAAGGCACGCGAACAAAGCGCAAAGATGATTTCCCGAGTTCTGCTCCCATGAAGAAATATTTTATTTCGTCACATTTTCAACCCGATTTAGACGTTTCAGGAAAATAATGAGCTCTCCAAAATGCATGGTACTTGCAGGACAGAATATGTCCTCGTCAGAAATAAACCTTCATCCTCTTGGGATTTCGTTTCTTCGCGGCATCCGTCTCGCACATTCAAAATTGAAAGTTCCAAGTTCTCTCAGAAGGCACACTAGTGAAAAATAACGAGTGAAATACGGTTATTGCACGGTAATCACACCGGTGTTTGCAGGTGGTAGGGAAGCACGTTTTCTGCACATTGTAAGGAATATGAAAGCATCTCCAGAATATTCCACCACGCTTACGATGAAAAGTCATGTAGTAACAAATTTAGTGTGTATTAAATGATCACACAACATTCAGGTCTCCAGTCACTCATGATCATAGACGCCCCATTTGGCCAGTTGTGATCCGATGTAGACGCTTAGTGATTCCATTTACCAACTGCTTTGGCATGAACTATGATACATTTAGCCGTCGTTATAAACTAGCATGAATTGAAAATATAAGCTAGTGCCGAAAATACATTAAGAAGTGCATGGGCAGCAGTTAATGAAATAATTTCTCGCGAATACGTGACAAAGGAATCCGCTTCTAGAAGTAGTAAATACAGAAAAACAGAACCATGAACGTTTGTGATTGCGCTGACAATCATGAATCATCAATTAGGCCAAAAGAATGCATAGCACTTCTTGATCAGGTACATAAGGTAATCACTGATCACGCAGCCAATGAAACATCCTCTAGCAGTTAAAGAGAACGTTTGATTGGCAACGTGATCACCGGTCACCTTATATACCTGATTAAGAAGTTGTATGTATCCATCTGACCAATCTAACTAACACAAGAATCAGTCAATGAGGTTTCAGGCAGTCAAGGCATAGTCATGGCATAGATCACGTAAAATCAGGTACACGGATCAGGTAAAACAAATGGGCACTTGACGCAGGCACACCAATCGTTTGGCATAAATTATCTGGCAATCGTTTGGCATCTGACAGCCTTCAGGTATCGAGCCAGCAAAGCTGCTGCGTCGTTGCGCGCTGCGGTTTTTCCAGACATGCGCTCGAACTCGCGCCAAGCCTGAAGCGGGGATTAATTACCGGTCATCATACTACAATACAATAAGTTTCCTACGGAGAACGAAATGTGACGTGGCGTGTTAACTTGCAGCCAACACATCCAATCTTAACATCCCCAAATTCAAATCGCAAATCCACAAATTACCGAAAGCTTAACACGAAAATAAACGAAACTAAGAAATGTTTTCCCTCCCCCTTCACTTCACATTTTCACATTTTCAACCCGATTTAGACGCTTGAGAAAAATAATGAGCTCTCCAAAATGCATGGTACTTGCAGGACAGAATATGTCCCTGTCAGAAATAAATCTTCATTCTTTTGGGATTTCGTTGTTTCGCGGCATCCGTCCCCACATTAAAAATCGACTATTCCATGTTCCTCCAGAAGGCACATTTGTGAAATATTACGAGTGAAAAATTTCCGGCCCGGTAAAACATGCTTCCATCAGGCACGCGAACAAAACGCAAACATACTTTTCCGTGATCGGCTACCCGTGAAGAAATACTTCGTGTGAAGTCCGCCCGCGGATACCCATCGCCACATGAAGTCATAACCGTCCGCTCGCAACTACCCACAGTCACATGAAATCATAACCGTCCACCGCGGTTTCCCATCGCCACATGAAGTCATAACCGTCCGCCCGCGGCTACCCACCGTCACATGAAGTCATAACCGTCCGCCCGCGGCTACCCACCGTCACATGAAGTAATAACCGTCCACCGCGGCTACCCATCGCCACATGAAGTCATAACCGTCCGTCCGCGGCTACATACCGTCACATGAAGTCATAACCGTCCACCGCGGTTACCCATCGCCACATGAAGTCATAACTGTCCGTCCGCGGCTACCCACCGTCACATGAAGTCATAACCGTCCACCGCGGACGGTTACCGCGGTCCGTAACCGTCCACCGCGGTAAAGTAAGAGATCAAACCACCAACCACCCTGGCTCCCAACACCCAGACCACTCCGACACAGACCACCCCGGCTCCCAACACACAGACCATTCCGACCAAACAAACGCCAACAAATTCCACAAGGAATTCCAGACCCCGCAGCCATTCGGCTGCCGGGGAGATGCGCGCCACTTCCGTAGCTCGCCGACCAGTGCAGGCCGGCGACCACGTGACCCGACCGGCTCCCAGCCGGCGGGCATCCCCAGCGGCAGTGGTGCGCGGCCGAGAGTCGGCCGCCAAGGTCACCGACCAACCGGACGGCTCGGGTGCAGCCGTCCGACATCAAACAACACGCCCGCCTGACCTCCACGCATGGATGAGGAATGCACCGAAAGGTGCACACAAACAATAATATTTCTCCCAATGTCTGTATTTCTCCAATGGAATTGCCATAGTTTAATATCCAAATGGGCCGAAATGAAAGCTTTCTTTAGTATTCTCACACCTATCCTCATCGCTCTTCAGGAAACCTGGTTCTTACCCACCGATACATATAATTTCAATCTTTCAAATTACTCTCTGTACCGTCACGATGAGGTCCGTGGACCACATCGCAGTGGCGGTACAGCACTGTACATCAACAATGATTTTACACACACACAAATTACACTGAATTCACCTTTACAAGCCGTAGCTTGTACTTTACGTATTCATGGCAGGAATGTGGATGTATGTTCCATTTATATTCCACCACAAACAGATAACACAAACATTTTGATACCATTAGACAACCTGATAACACAATTCAAGAATCCTTTCATATTACTTGGCGATTTTAATGCCCATAGCCCAGCGTGGGATAGAACACGCACACTTACAGACACTCGTGGCCGCATCATTGAACAAATTCTAGACCGACATAATTTAGTATTACTGAACACCGGAGAACCAACCTTTTTTCATCTTGGACATAACACAGAAACAGCTATTGATTTATCAATATGCTCTCCGACTCTGGCCAATTATTATGATTGGACCATAGACACTGATATTCATGCCAGCGATCATTACCCCATTAAATTAACACCCACATTTTCAACTGCGGCAGATAGGACACCCAGTTTTATCCCTCGCTGGAAAATTCCGAACGCCGATTAGACAACTTTTCAGGAACTTTCACATATTCAATACAACCCCAACATTTCTCCCGTCGAAAACATCAACCAAGTTACCAAAACACTTCTCGAAGCCGCTTCCACCGCCATTCCACTAACAAAACCTTTCACAAAAAGAACACCAGTCCCCTGGTGGTCGATAGAAGTTTCCCGAGCAATAGCCGCAAGAAAGAGAGCATTTATAAAATATTTACGTCATCCCGACCAACAAAATTTAGTCAGCCGTAATTATGAACGTGCGAAGACACGCCGCATCATTCGTGAAGCTCGTCGCCGTTCATGGTCACTTTATCTACAACAAATCACCTCTCGAACACCTTTAAGCAAAATCTGGCAGTTAATTCGCCGATTATCAGGACGCACTCCATTTAAATCACTCCCGGCACTCAAATTTCAAAACACCACAATTACAGACCCACAAACAATAGTAAATACAATATCGGATACCATGGCTCACAATAGCTCTGACAACAACTACAGACCGGAATTTCTCCAAAATGCACAACACACATTTCACACCGAATTGGCACAATTCGATTCGGACAACACTGAAACATACAATATCCCGTTTCAAGTTTCCGAACTAGATACTGCAATTTCCTCAGCCGGTAATACTTCAGTAGGTCCCGACAATTTACATTATTCCTTTTTCCGACATTTATCCAACGACACAAAACATTGTATCTTACAAACATTTAATTCATTATGGTCTAGCCATACCTTCCCCGAAACCTGGAAGGAAGCCATCATAATTCCTATACCAAAACCCGGCAAAAATCACAGCAACCCGAACAATTTCCGACCCATCGCTCTCACCAGTTGCCTAGGGAAACTTTTGGAACGTATGATTGTAAAAAGACTGACCTGGTACCTAGAAACAAATCATCTGTTATCTCCAATTCAATGCGGTTTTCGTCATGGCCATAATACAATAGATCATCTCATTCGATTAGAAACTGACATACGCCTTGGTTATAAAAAACACGAACACACCATTGCAGTATTTTTAGACATTAGTAAAGCATATGATATGGTATACAAACCGGCATTAATTTCCAAACTTCTTCACTTCGGCGTCAAAGGAAATTTAGCTCATTATTTGATAGGATTCCTGTCTGGTTCCCGTCATTTTCATCTCCGGTGCAGATCAGCGATTTCCGACCCACGTTTTCTGCAGAACGGATTACCACAGGGGAGTTGTATTTCACCAGTATTATTCAACATCATCATTAATGACATTTTCGATAACATGCCTGCCAATCTATCATACTCGCTGTTTGCGGACGATAGTGCGATTTGGTGTTCGGGCAAAAATTATGATCATTGTTTAATTAGATTACAAAACGCACTTGACCGGATACACCAATGGTCCATCAAATACGGTTTCGCATTTTCAGCTCCAAAATCTGCCACAATGATATTCAGCAAATCAATTCCGTGCCCAAATCCAGATACACCACTTCACCTCGGAAACACTGACATACATTTTGTAAATTCGTTCAAATTTCTTGGTATTATTTTCGATCGCAAGCTTTCCATGCACCAGCACGTCAAACACATCCAGGCCAAATGTTTCCACAGACTCAACTTATTTCGCTGTATCACGTCTTCATCATTCGGATCCGATCGTCACACGCTATTACAATTATACAAATCCTTGGTTCTTCCCATCATAGAATATGGTTCCATAGTTTACGCAAGTGGCAGTACCACCGCTTTGAAACTTTTGGACACCTTACAAAATAAATTCATTCGCGTAGCACTCGGTGCAATGACCAAGTCTCCCATTACTTCTCTACAAATCGAATCAGGAATTCCACCATTAGGTCTCCGAAGAATTGAACAAACACTCCGATACGCCGCAAAAATTCAATTTAGAGAGCACCACCCCACACACGCATCTTTACAAATTCTCCCAAATCTACACCACGAATATTTAGGTCCCGCCGAAAAGCGAACCGGGCTTACCATAGCTTCACGCATTAAAACATTTTCTACACAGCTCCAATACAACATTCCACATATTACAGCTCTCTCTCCACCAACTACACTACCGTGGCAGATGGCTGAGAGACATATTGTCTATCTCACCACCACTCCAAAATCACAGCTTTGTCCAGAATACGCCAAACAAAAATTCCACCAGTTTCGTTCTCGTTATCATCATGTTCCTTTTGTTTTCACCGACGGATCCAAAGACGCAAATTGCACAGGAAATGCCATTGTTTCCGGTACATACACACAACAACATCGCTTGCCAAACGGGACCTCCATTTTCATCGCCGAATTACATGCCATTCTCACTGCCCTTCGCTACGTCCGCAACCGTTCGATTTGTCACCCCATGCGCCATGTCGTCATTTGTTCCGACTCAAAATCTGTTCTTCAATCTCTTTCTTCACTTTCCTTTTCGCACCATTGCCATATTTCCATTTATAACACACTGGAAACACTTCATCTGATGGGCATGCAGGTCCGTTTCCTGTGGGTGCCCAGTCACTGTGGCATCCCAGGAAACGAAAAAGCAGATCATTTCGCCAAACATTCATTACAATTACCACACATCACAGAAATCCCACCACATTTTGACGCCATCAAATCAACAATACGACAAAACATTCGACATTTTTGGAACCAACAATGGACTGACACAACAAACCACACACAATTAAGTCTCATCAAACCTGTCGTCGAAAACTGGACCACATCATACAAAAAAAAACAGACAAGAAGAAAAAGTTATATCCCGGCTCCGCATAGGTCACACTTTTCTCACACATCGATACATATACACTGCTTCACCTCGACCTTCATGCCCATCATGCAACACTCTTCTTACAGTTTCACATATTCTCCTCCACTGTCAACGTTACCATGACCATAGAAAAACACTTACCAACTACTGCCGTACACATAACATCCCCTTTTCTTTACCTACACTATTAGGAGATCAGCACCCATTCCTCATTAATCTACTTTTCATTTTTCTCCGCAAAACCAACTTGCTTCAAGAACTATAGACTGACTATCAAAACATAACTATTCATTCATTCCACTCACGGCACGAAATGGCCTGAGCAGGCCGAAGTGCCCAACCTAACAAAACAAACAAATGAATAAATGTCCCATCTCGTGTCTCTGGGATCATCTCTCTGGAGGTCGACCACGCTTAGGTGGAGGTGCCGATCAAATAGCACATTTCATGGGTGTCAATTGGCGACAGTACCTCCCTGGATTCAGACTAACCAGCATTACCTTTCCTCCATTACCTGAACACTACCACGGTACCTCTCATCCATTACCTGCCATCACCATGGTACCTTTTCTCCCTGGTTGCTTTCCCAGATCCTACGCCTGCAAGGCGCTATAGTGGATCCTGCAGGATTTATGTGAAGGATCCCACAGGACTTATGTGCTGGATCTGACAGAATTTGTATGAAGGATCCCGTAGGATTTATCTGCAGAATCCTGGAGGACAGTCCTTGATCTAGCAGGATTTATGTGAAGGATCATGCAGGACAGTTCTGAATCTGATAGGATCTATGTGAAGGATCCTGTAGGATTTATATGCAGGACCCTGCAGGATTTATATGCAGGACCCTGCAGGATCTATGTGCAGGTTCCTGCAGGATTTATGTGCAGGATCCTGTAGTATCCTTGTATCAATTTCTCACACATAATCCTGCAGGATCCCTCGAGACCCTGTCATGCACAATTGTGCAGGACAGTCCTGTACGATTTTTTTCCACTAGGGGTACCCCATGAAATGTGGCGCCCCTCGGCTGGGAAAGGCGCCACTCCGGACAGTTTTTAGTACACCCCTCCCCCCTCGAAGGTTTCAAAAAAGGAAAATACTCCACGTACATTCGCAGCGGTTACAAATACATTTTTTTTCTTAGATGGCAAAATAAAGTAGCCCAAATCCGGCGAGACATTGGTATTTGGTGGTACCCTATGTTGATCGACCCAGGGCTGCGCCCCCTACTGATCTTGCGATCCTACTCCCCTGGCTCAAGGGGATCATTTTGAGTCGGCGGCGACGTGATGATGATAATGATACTATAATGCCAGATGGTTAGGTCAGGTGAAGGGCAAACGTTTTGGAATGGCCCCACCTTCCTCCATTGTTCTTAACAAGTCCGGGTTAGACCACTATGTTTTCTCAATGGAGCCCATTTTATATATTTTTGCTTAGCAGTATTAGTGACAACATAATTTTCCTGAGGAAGAATATAGAAATTGCTACGATTAACCCGCTCTCCCCTACCTATCACTAAATTGTCCAAATCGCAGCAACCATATGCGGCCAGCCTCCGGTTATCCGCGGAGACAAAGTCAGCGTAGTAATAACATCAATATGTTAATCAGCGCAGTAGAGCTCTATGACGGAAGAAATGTGAGTTCTTATTGGCAACTTCGCTGCGGACGGATATGTATGGGCCAGCGTAGTTCATTCGCGGCATTAGCTGGGCAGGAGAAAACCAAAAGAGAGTTCCCCTTGTGACTTTCGCCTGGTTATGTTCTCTCCTGCCAATTGATCGTATGGCAGTAGGCACCCATGGCACCCGGGGTTGGGTTGTGAGTATGTTCTCTCCTGCCAACTGACCATATGGGCTATGGGCGCCAAATGATCACAACCCCTAGTCCAAGAGCCCTAAAACTCAAACAACAGCAGAGCAATCAGCGGTCTTGACCCATGCATCTGCCCCGTTCAACCTCGGTGTTCACACCCGTGTCCAGTACAGTGGTGGTGGTGGTGGTGGATTGGTGTTTTGGGGCGCGTGGGCTGTAAAGGTCATTTGGAAGTTTAGTAATATTCCTACTAAACTCACTTTCCATGTTAGTAAATATACCTACTAAACCTTCTCCAGGATGTGTTGAGCAGACAGCAATAAAAACAAGCAGTTGCCCGGTGATGGCACGCTTATGACGCCATTAGGACAAATACTGAATGAAAAGATAAGCTGAAGAAATTGTCTTCCTTCAACGTAAATACATGGCAGCAGTACCGTGCATAATTTGTTCCTTCAATCAATTGCAATGCTTTCTTCGTTTGTGTGTAAACCTCGTCACTTGGGTAAAATGCATCTATTCCGTTGGCCTAGCGCTTGCACTCGTAGACTGTTATCAACAGGTCAAGATGACAAACAAGGAAGCTTGATTGATGCGTATGCAGAAGCAAAGCGATTATGCTACTGTAAGTTGGATTTCATTTCCTTGGAAGTTCCATGGTAGGTTTTTACTTTGCTCATATTACTTTTGCGATTTGCTATTGTTTGATGCCTTCTCACTTCTTGTACAAGAAAACTGGTATGCATATATGGATGGGTAGGTAGGTCGGCAGGTACTCTGGAAAATGGGGGATTGCCAAACACTGAAGACATCATGCAACAAATAGTTTTACTGCTGCTTCAGTATGGCCGAACCAGTAATGGTATGATGTTTTCCGAACACAAAAATGAACAGACAATCCATATTCAAACAGTTTCTTTCTATGAAAATCCTCTAACCACTTGCAAAGAGCAACTTTAAAACACAATTTAGTGGTGTGCTATATTCTGAAAATGAAAATGTGGTTGTGCAGCATTATGAACACAAGGTGTCTAGTTTCCCAAACACTACTGGATGGGATATATCCTACAGAAATGTCTTATTTCGTGATGAAAGTTCGTTTTTAGGTTTCTACATAATTTTCTGATCATAATCCTTGACAAATTTATTAATGAATAACTATAAGGGCTGGGCAGGGGCAGATATAGAAAGTGCATTAGATGACCAATAGGGCTTTATTTTTTAAAGCTTTTTATTGAAGGTGTGTGCACCTGATTTGACCGAATAGTGAGGATGATGGCTTAATATGTACTTGTCACTCAGGCAATGCTTGGAACAGGCCCCCCAGTGGAAATTCCCTAGTGGGAGCAGGGGCAGAACCAGTGATGTCATCAGGTATTCATCTGGAGGGGCACTAATTTATATGTGGGGCACTGCTGTGAATGTCCCTGAAGGGGTATCTCGGGTAAACATTGTGTATCCATGTTTGGGGGAGGGGGGACAGCCCCTGGCATTGGTCATTACACATCACCACCGTATTACCGGGGGTGGGAGTTTGGTTGACATTACACTTACCCTGTTGGCTCTGCATTGCCAATGGACCTAGTTGTCCATCATAACTTACCCACAGAGCCTTGGTGTGAGTGAGTACCTTATATGCTTGCCATTGAACCAATCAACATAGTGGAATGAGCATTGTATATATTGGGTGCAAATTGAGGATTCACCATGCAAGGGGTGAAT
>JAOTOM010002145.1:90000-92080 GCA_034440615.1 Ashinkailepas kermadecensis
TTCAAGGCTTCGTTCGAAATAAGTCATGTTCGAAAATACTTTGGGACGATCTTGTAATGCAATTAAGTATCATGTTTTCAATTAAGTAATATCTTCGTTTAAGTATCATGTTTTCTTTTCTTTCTTCTTTCTTCATACTTGGTTCGTCCTGTCTCCTTAGTGTAGTAATAGTTTAGGAGATGCATGTGCAAGATTAGGGATTATATATTATTTCCCCATTAACACATATAGCACAGTTTTTTTCTGGAGCCCTCGAAACTAGCGTTGCTAATTGTCTGAGAGAGCTTCAGGAACATCTTTACTAATATCTGGTGGCGAGATCTGTCCAGCAAGAAACAGGAGCGGGGAGTGGTGTGACCTACCTTGACTTGGATACCATGACCTACTTCTCATCCCTGGAAGTTAACGTAATTAGGTCGCACGGGTATGGAAGGGCACTCCTGCCTGCCTATTAATGGGTAGGGGAAGTAAAAAAATAAAATAAAATTATAATGACCTTATGATCAGCAATAATCATCATTTTGAGCGCAGTGCCCAAGGTAGTTCATAAAGGGGGGTCAAGCTTATAATCTAGATTCACCCCAAAATTAAAAATGATCCTCCAATCAATTCCAATGAATTCCACAAGTGTTCGGATGCAAGTGATCGTAAATATGGATGTTTGCGTGCGAATGCCACGTGCTTATCGCAGGTATTTGTATTCACGACAATTCGTATAAGTGACATATGTTCGAGTGGGCATGTATCTGATTCATTCATGTTAGATTCAATGCATATATCTGTGGACTAAAATGTTTGCATTCACAAATGTTCGTGTTTGCATATGCCACTCAGATAGCGTAGTCGGTAGAGCGCTAAGACATAGTGACTGAGCCGCATTCGACTTCGCGAAGCTAAGTTTTAGACTTTGGTTTTAGTACTGGCTTTGGCGTTTTCCAGGTCTTTGACTTTCGGTTTGGCGTCAATTTGGAAGCATCCAGGATATTTGGTTTAGAAGTCAGAAGACTGTCTTCAAGGCCACTTTTCCAGTGGCAAATTACAGAATACGAAGCTCTCAGATTAACGTGGTAACTATGATATTACAAGGCAATAACACAGCATCACGCATATGATGATGCATTGCAACATCACGCATAGGGTAATGCATCACAGCATCATGCATTGGGTGATGCATCACAACATTACATGTAGGGTGATGCATCGCAGAATCACATATCCCTTTCATCCAAATTATCATCTACATGCCAATCATTTTATTTTCCTCCATCAGCTATTCTGAGCATTGCAATGATCGGTGTGATCATCATGTTTCTTGATGAATTCATGGCATGGAGCCAAAGGAGTCTTCCCGAGAGTCATTTATTGTCTCGTACGTATACAGCCTATGTTTAAGAACAGTTTATGTTTATTTTTTGTGTCGAAATATTTTCGTCTATTAAGCAGACGAAACATTTTGCACGGTCACGACAATCTCGCATGATATGAGACGTCGCTTAGCTAACTGTGTTTTTTAAAATACATCTTGAGGTGGTGCATTCAGTTATCAAATCCAAGAGGAAGGTGCCCCTCGCCATCCCTAACAACTGACATCACTCAGCATATCTCTTGTTCACCACACGATCCTTTTCAAATGTAGATGCTATCATAATCATAGCATGTGAAAATTCGGTCAACGATTCGGTTATCACTAATGCGATTGATGTCCTGTTGGAGCATAGCAACCAATATGTAGCAGGTAACAAACAGCAATGGTAGTATGGGATCATCAAACAGCAATGGTAGTACGGGATCATCAAACAGCAATGGTAGTACGGGATCATCAAACAGCAATGGTAGTACGGGATCATCAAACAGCAATGGTAGAACGGGATCATCAAACAGCAATGGTAGTACGGGATCATCAAACAGCAATGGTAGTACGGGATCATCAAACAGCAATGGTAGCACGGGATCATCAAACAGCAATGGTAGTACGGGATCATCAAACAGCAATGGTAGTACGGGATCATCAAACAGCAATGGTAGTACGGGTCATCAAAATGTCAGCCGTCGGGTCTCGTACAAACGGTTTCCATAGGAA